>MU225325.1:4382778-4405929 GCA_018584345.1 Thuja plicata | reverse complement strand
ATATATATATATATATATATATATATATATATATATATATATATGATCACAAACTTAGTGTAGACTATAAATTTTGTCTCAAACAAAACACAAATTCAATACAACTCTCAATGCACTCTACTCAAGACCACATTTTCAAAATAAAGATAAAATTAAATTTCTAAAATCTCAATCATATGCCTACATCCCTTAATCAACAAACTAAATATATTTAATTTCTATTTTCTTTCGATCCATTTATATTTTTAATTTTAAATGCTTTAATCCACTTCTAGCAGCAAAGTTCAGGCTTAGCAACTAAAATAAGAATTCAATAATTTTATTTTATTTTTCTTTTGATAAAAGTGGGAGAGCCACAAATTTTATTAAAATAAAATGGAGTTTTTTACACTTGCGTGGTTCACGTGGACATACCCACAGGAAAGAATCAGAAAGAAAACCTCAGATTGTATCATATGAAATTTTGTGCTCTACCATAACAAAAAAAAAAAGAAGAAGAAGATAAAGATGGATAAAACCTGAGGCCAAAAATTTCAATAATCTATCTTATGTACTTTACATGATCACGAGTTAAAATAAATTCCAAATCCTTCTCTGTTAAAACTCCTATTGGTGTGATATGTGAAAAGGAGAGAACAAGTACAAAACCCATTAATGTAGTTGAATCTGATTTTTCAATATGAATGAAATTCCTCTCCTGTACTTTCATGTCTTTACATATCTATCGGTATCACCATTCACGGGCAATATTTTATAAAGTTTTCTGCCTTTTAACAGAAATTGACAGAGAATAAAACATTTTTTATCCTTTTGTGAATCTTGTTGTACATGTGTTTTTTCTGGATATCACAGGTCCGAAAACTTATCCTTTGGTTGTAGGCTTTGATTTTATGCACTTGCAGATTTATTAAATTATATTATGATTTGATTCTACGCACTTGCAGAGTTATTAAATTATATTATGATTTGATTGAATTGTCACACTCTGAATTGTTAAAGCATTGATTTCATTGAACATCAATTTTTGAGAGAACGAGTTAAAAATATATGTTACTATTGAACTATTTGTTTCACTGTAATTTTTGTCTTTTGTTATGTTGATCTTTTACGTTGAATTGAACTCTTTTGGTACCTGACATTTTGATTCTCTTACACTGATATTCTTTTGTGATTTTTGTCTTCTACTTCGATGGATTTTATCTGTCTTTCTGGATTTTTATTACTATTTTTTTGGACTGTTGTAAGTATAATGTAATGTGTTTACTATTTTCTAAACTTTAAGATATGTTATGTGGAAGAAATTATTAATAATGTTAAAAAAATGTTTATGGGTATCAATTTGTTAATATTTAATATGTTTTGATGATTAAAGAATTAATAATAATTTAAATTAGATTTTTGTTAAATAATGACTAATAATGGTCATATTTTTATTGAAGAAATTCATTTTTGATTATTAAATTCAATTATATGTAAGAAAATATAAATCAATAATATTTTGATGATATTTAAGAGGATATAAGTCAATAATATTTTGATGATATTTAAGAATATATATATTAAGATTTTTTTTATGATAGTTAAGAAGATTAAAAAATCAATGATACTTTTATAAAAATATATCTTTAATTTTATTTGCGGGTGTTAAAAAAAGATTTAAATTGATCTTCCGTAGAACAGACTAAGGAGCAACCAAAATAGGAACAGGTTTTGAACAATACATGACACTCCTAACTACTAAACAAAACAAACCCTAACATTGCTAATGCAACAAGCTATTACAATTAAAATTCATGCTTGCCAAGCTTGGAGTCATATGGAAAACCCAATTTGAGAACCAAAACATCCTAAAGGTAACCATAACCATAACATTACTTAATAGCCTATAAATATGACCATAACTAAGCATAAAGAGCCCATAAAATGATAAACAACAAGGGCACACATGCCCACCACCAAAAGGAAGATAATAGACAACATTATAAAAAGTAGAATTCTTTGGGGCATCTATGATATCCCAATTATTTTAAAGATCCTCCAATGCCTCCTTCCAACTATCCATTGTTGAGCCGCTTGACCCCTCTCTTTTGGTTCCATAGTTGTTGCCCCTCTTTCTTAGTTTTTTTTATTTGACTTGCCAATGGACAATCCCATAACTACCCTTTTCATAATGCCTTCATTTATTCTTATGAGAGACAAGATAGATTCTTCCATCTCATTATTTCTCTAACGCTTGGATAAAGCATCAACCCATTCTCACATGGAGCTATGTTGTACATGCCGTGTCTCCCCCTTTAGCTTCATTCTTTGGGTTAGTTTTGATAGCATCCCCTTCTTCTTGGAAAATCTTCATCTCTTCATTTTCAAAATCCCCATTTTTAGGGCTACCTTAAATTTCCTCCAACTCGAGGTTTTCTTTTTGATATTCTACCTCATCCTCCTCCTACTCTCCTTCTTCTCAATTTTTCACCTCTTTGTTGTCTTCTTCTTGACACGGATTCTTATTTCTCATGAGTCATTGGGTAAAACTGAGGGTTTAAATATGAATGGGTTTCCTCTTATATTTCACTTAGGTATTGGGTCCTTCAGTTCTTTCCTACAAGTGTCAATTCGAGATCCGTAGACTTGTGAAGGATATTGTGGTTGTTTACTTAAGGGATGAAGACAATGAATTAAGTGGAAATGAATGTATCTATGGATTGAAGTACACTCTCTAAGGCACAATCTATAATCTTCAAACCCTCCAATCTAAGGACTGGATCAACACTCACTCTAATGGTATTGGATACACTTTTTAATCTATATTTCAGACTGAAGCACACTCTATAAATAAAAATAATCTTAATTTCTTTCCTACAAGTGTCAATCCAAGATCCGTAGACTTGTGAAGGATACTGTGGTTGTTTACCTAAGGGACGAAGACAATGAATTAAGTGAAAATGAATGCATCTATGGGTTGAAGTACACTCTCTAAGGCACACTCTTTAATCTTCACACCCTCAAATCTAAGGACCAGATCAACACTCACTCTAATGGGATTGGAACACACTTTTTAATCTATGTTTAAGACTGAAGCACACTCTATAAATAAAAAATAATCTTAAGTTTTAGCACACTAAAGTTGAATAACAATTCTCATTCTCATAATAATCCAATTATTAAAAGATGCAATTAAAGCTTTTAATTGTGTATTTATGATCATTTCCAAAATAACAACACAAATTTCACACTCTATTTTATAAAATAATTAGAATCCCACAATACTATTCTGGTGATGAGCTTTTGTAACCAAGTGACAAGAGGTTTTGTAACCTGGCAACAAGATTCTGCAGAAATCTGGTGATAGAATAGTAACTAATCACTTAAGATACTATACCGATGCAGATGCCTAACATTACTGTGCAACAGGGTAATGTCACCGGGCACATTTTTTTATTAATTTTCAAGATGCAATTTTTTTAATGTCACCTAGAGTATTACAACATCATGAAGAAAAACATTGGCATTGATTTCTCATTGAAACTTCTTGAAAAATACCAACATTAGATTGCAGATTAGATTTTATATTCTCCTCTTAAAGTCTTTGAGTTTTGTGGAATCCTCTAGGTGAGACTTCATGTTCTTTGGATATAGGAAAATAACATGTATAAGATTGAGAATCTGTATTGGGGGAACTAGTCTATTTTCGTAGACAATTTTGTATATGGGGTGGATTGTTAAATGTAAATACTCTTATGAGTATATGATGTACTCGCTGGATCATAGTTTTTGTTTCTTTTCTCTCGAATTGTTTTGATTGGAGAAGTAGGTCTTTAGTTAGGTTTTCATGTATTTGGAAAAGACTTGAGGTTTTCTTCACCTGGTTCTTTCCTACCGGTACCCTTTGAACCAAGAAAGAAAATTATATAAAATATATTATAATTAATAAAATATCTTAGTAGTATATAAGAATAAGAGATTATATTCATGTAGCATATTTCCAAATGTGATGAAATCCACAATATAAATGCAAATAAAATTCTACATAGAACCAACTATATTTCACACAAAATAGTAAATAAAATAAATGAACCTGTAATCGGTAATCAAGGAGTGGGCCCTCCTCCCTAATAGCCAGTTGAGTAAAGCTTCACATGATAGATAGAAACTTTAAACTTTATCAAAATATAAATATAATATTGATATTATGTTTTTCTGATTACCAAGTCTCTAATGAACATACATATTTATACTTGTCTTTCAAACTATATGCATAACAACTCAGAAACCGTATAATAATTTGTTTCGAGATACATGGCTTAGAATTACTTTAGTGATGTTGAAAAAATAGAGAAGTGGTCCCAGGCCACTATTTTCATATTAAAACTAAAACGAAAACACTAGCCTTTTACTTAACAATCCAACTATATGCTAAAACAGGGAATAACAAAATTCAAAGATCTTCAGCCACATTGGAGAAGAAACTTCCATAATCTTCCTTTCGGTCATGAAGTACCCCATTTCACATGAATACCTGAATTAGTTCCATTTTCAAAGGTTAAGAGCTAAAAAGATTGTATTTCTTTCACTCGTGCTAATTATCAATTCTTCTATAATAATCATAGAAACTTAGAGGACAATATGGGTAAATGCAAGTCAAAATGGCTATGCAACTAGGTAAGTATACAAGGAGATATAAGGTATGCTTTTCACTCATCATTTCCCCCCCAACTGAAGAAATCTCATGTCCTCATGTAGTACTTATTGTTCTTGGTTGATCTACTGCAAAGTTCTGCATAGCTGTCACAATTTCTATTTTTCATTTAGCTTTTAGTTCCTTGATTATTTGTTGGTGGGCACCCAAGGAGATGTAATTAGTCTAAACACTTTCCTGTACATAAGCCTTTAATTATGAGATAGCCTGAAGATGTTATTCCATATAGACATACTTTGATCTAACCTTCTCTTCCCCATGCATGTTGCATTCTGGGAATCCATTTTTTGTTTCAATGTGGTCTTGAGCTCATTGAGTTTATTCTGGTGGTATTCTTAGGAGACACATTCTTCAATGATTCTCTCTTCCCAAAAAACCCTTAGTTTATCAATATTTTTCTTATGCTTTGCTATGGGTATATATCCTAACTCAATTCTCTATTCCCATAAGGTTTCCATTTTTTCAAGGGCATGTTCATGTTCCTCCAAGGTGAGATCTATGTAAGAATCTCCACCTTCTTTTGGAATCTTCCTTAATTTTTCTACTATATTATGGTTCTTTTTATGGAGATGTATCCTACCATCATTTGTTGATTCTCCCTTAGTGATATATAAGTTTCCATGTCCACATTTTGATCTCTTCATAACAACCCAATTTTTATTTCCTTCAATTATTCTCTTTTCTTATGGAATTTCCCATATAGTTGTTGCAACTGCTGTTGGAGAGGTGTAATTTGAGCCTCCAACCAATGGCCTTTTTCTTGTAACATCCTAAATTCCTGGGTAGAATATTCCTCTTCGGAATGTGAATCTTCATGGATTTCCTTAGAGTGTTGTACATTATCCCTTTGAATTTATTTTGATCCTTCATATTCATTTTCTTGAGGATAACTAGGAAAGACTTCATGTGTAACACTAGGGCTTCAACATCTAGCAGTGGCTTGTTCATTTGGTTGTGAGGACTCATTTTGCATAGTGAGGAGTTTCTCTATGTGGTGTTTCAATGGAATTAGTATTTTCTAATTCATCTCCCATATTCAATTCTTCATGATCATCATTTATGGGATCCTCCGTTGCATCTTGAAATTTTTTATTATGTTTGGCTAATCTCTCTTTCTTCTGTCTTAGGGTTTGTATTCTACGAACCCTACCTTGTTTATCGGGTTCGACACATTGAACATACAAAACTTCAACATCCTCAAATTCTTCAAGCATGTTGCATGCAGCCTTGACAATTTTTTTGCGGCAGGTAAGTTGATTTGACATGTTTTCTTTTGGATTGAGTTTTGTAGTGGCTCACAATTGGTGGAGCATTAGTGCCCATAAACCCATTTCATTTTAATTACCCTACCCTAGGTATCAATTCATAATTCCTAGTATCCTCTGACTCAAGCCTAGACAAATTATCTTTTATTTTCTTGCCTATCTTTTTACAGTGGTGTGATTTCTCACATACATTTAGGTCGATAGTAATTAAGGGTTGAATTTTTTTTGTTCAGCTCTATTAATCTCCAACTCATCTTCTAAAGTGGAAGAGATATTTTTTCCTAAGAATATAAACCACTTTATAGGAGGAACATTTTGTGTAAGTCGTTTTATCCAGAGGAGTTTGATTAACCGATGGTGCATTAAAAAACTCCTATTTCCTTTCTGAACCTCAACACTCATACATTTTATTGACTGAAGGAAATAGAAGGGAAAATTAACCAGTTCATTATGTCAAAGATGGCATAAAAGTATGAAATGATGGGTGAAGATGTAGCCTTACCTTCCTTCTCCCATCACATAATGTATGATAAATTTGACTACATCTAACCAGTGCTCTTTTAATGAAACCTTCAGAGTACATTTCTTAGGAGTAGTGTGCATTGTTTCACCTGGTTCCAAGAAACGTTGGGATTACATCTGTAGAGGATCTCTATGATCTAAAGAAGAATATGGAAAATACACTTCACCAGAACTAGGAAATCCCGTGACTTCAACAATAATTTCCTCATCTATAGAAAATGTCAAGCCCCAAAGTGTGACTATGTTGTCTTCAACACTGAAATCCATGGCAAACTCAAAAGCTACATCATTGTCAAACCCATAAAGTCATTTAAAGAACACAGTCCAACCGACCTTCTAAAAAACCTTATACACCTTATTTTTAGTTTTTGAAAATGTGAGAATTGTGGGTTCATGACAATTTTGAGGACCCCCATTACAAAGTAGGCAAAGACATGACGTGTAAGAATGGAGGAAGGTTAAATATAAGGGCAGTATTTGGTAACAAAAGACTGGTTTTTGTTTCAATCCGTAGAAAGGTAAAAATGGAAAACAAGAATCCACTAATAATAAATGAAGTGGATGTGACCCATACCCCTCCCCCAACTAATATCTTGATGGAATCCTTGTCATAACCATTATTACTACATAATAAATTAAATAATTAACACAAAATGAAATAAATACAAACCTCTAGCTACTTTACCGTTCAAAGCCACTGACAGTGAATAAGAATCTGGGAAGGAGTTCAAGGAGATCAGAAGCCAATAAAAACAACCCACGTGAGAAGGAACAACCAAGACGTGATCTAAAGTGGTCAGAAGCAAACACCATCATGATAAAACAAACCCTACAAGCGGAATAATAGAAAGAATAAAAGATATGAAGGTGACAAGATAGGTAAGTTGTGACAAACTGTCTTGGAGAAATAGAGAAAAGGGAAGTGAGTAAGAACTTCCACCAATGAAAGTGGTAGAAGAGAATTGAATAGGTGGAGATGAGAGGTGGCCAGGTAGGAAGGATGACGTGGAAGAATAGCTACAGAGGAAAGGTATTACCTGAGAGAGAGGAGTAGAGGATGTCAGGGTATGGAAAGGAAGAGTTGTGAAAAGAAAATAGGTGACAGTAAGTGGCCACCGAACAACTTGACCGAAAAGATGTTGGGACTGATGGGAGAAAATGTGGAAGGCCTATTAGCCCATGAGGTGGCAGAAAGATGTGAGAAAGGGGAAAGAAAATGTCCTTCCACAAGGACGACACAAAAGTGAATGTTTGGTTGGTATTTTTTTTGATAAATTTTGATAATGATAATAGGCTGTCAAGTACTTGGTTTTCATCCAAATGCCTCCTAGAAGTGTTTTAAATCTAATTTTCACATCCAAGATTATTGTGCAAGTATCATTCGTTGGAGACCTGATTTTCAAATGGTAACTGTCCAATAGTTTATCTTTTTTTTTTCAATCTTCAATGTCGAAGGAGGCCAAAGGGAACCATAGTGAGTTCCTTATTTATATCCAAGAAGAAATCTTCTTTAGAAAGAGGCTTCTTATACAACTTCAGGTAGCGACCATTGACGAGGAGAGTTCTTTGTTCGGAGTTGATGGTGCAAATATGGACAACTCCATTATCATATACCTACTCGATATCATAAGGTCACAACCAATGTGTGTAAAACTTACCTTTTAAGTCTTGGAAGAAGGATTCGTATAAGAGTGACCAATCACCAGGATAAAAGGATCACTATCAGATGTGGTGATCATGCCATAGACAACATTGTTTCTGAAAAATCTCGGTGTGGAAAAGTCTTTCCTGGCATAGTTCATCGAGATAGTGGATTTGATCAATGTGTTCCTTCTAGGCATCAAAAAGACTCATACCCAGTTGAAGTGCAGTGCAAAGAGTCTTGATCTCAAATTATATAGGGATAATTGTCTTCTTACCATAGACAATTTCATAAGGGGTTAAACTAGTGGTGGTCTTCCACATTGTGTGATAGACCCACATAGCTTCAGGAAGCTATGTGGCCCAATCAGGCTTATGAAGAGCTATCTTCTTGGTAAGAATGTTTTCAATTTATCTATTGGTGACCTCTACCTATCCATTTTGCTGAGGATGATAAGGAGTAGAATTTTGATGGTAGATCTCATACTCCTTAAACAATGTAGAAATGAGCTATGATGTAAATTGTATTCCTTGTTCTATAGTTATTTCATAGGGTACATCAAACCTAGTAAATATTTTTGAATATAGGAAATCAGACACTTTTGTATCTCGTGCATGTTTTAGGGTAACAACTTTAGCCCACTTGGTAGCATTGTCTGTGCAAACAAGGATGTATTCCTTGTTTCTGGAAGGAGAATTGATGGGAGCCACAAATTCAAGGGACCACTTCTAAGAGGCCTCTATAGATAACTGTGGGTGTAGAGACATCTCATCCGAGTGTGTGGGACAACCCATACATTGGCACTTATCAAAATGATGCACCTAGCGCTTACGATCCTTGTGGATTGTAGGCCAATAGTAACCTATAGTGAGAATATTTTGTACAGTCCTCTGAGCACTAAAGTTTCCTACGCATGGTTTTGTTTGTTAGGCATGAAGTATATTAAAGACATCATCCTTAGGTACACATCATGTCATGATATTTTCAATGCTAGTGTAGGAGAGTGAGCCATCTATCCTAGTGTAATGCCCACTAAGGCTAATTAGCTTTTGACATTTGCATGAAGAGAAATGAGGTGGAAAATTGCATGTGACCGGATAATTTGCAATGTCAACAAATGATGGGCTCTTTGCTAAGATAGAAAAGAGGTTCTCATCTAGCAAGGTGTCATCAACTGGGGTTGGTTCATTGTCTGGCTGTTGTAACCTGGATAAAAATTTTGCAACCACATTTTATCGAACAAGCTTATCAATTATAGTTACATTGAATTATTGTAATAAAAGAAACCACCTAATAACTTGACCAGTTACAACAGGTTTATTCATTAAGAAATGAATGGACGAATGATCTATGTGGAAAAACACTTTATAACCAGTAATGTTGGTGCATCCAAGGATGAAGGGAGCTCAAAGAGGTTTTTCCAATCCTTGTAGCAAGAATAACACAACAGAAGCAACAAGCCAAAATATGAATAAATGAGATATCAAATTTTTATTATCTTCATAAAATCATATACAATAGATCGACAACATGTAGTCTCACATGCTAGTCATAGTAGCCTAATTACAATCAGAAAACCCTTACAAATCCTTAGCTAAAATAAATCCAAATAATCTTATGAAGTTCTACCCTTAGAAACAAGTCCATAAGATTATAAAGCTATCACAACATCAAGTTGGCCTAGAAATATCACATTTCCCAATAATAGAGAAAATGTGTTACAACAAATAGGTTAGGACCCAAATCCTCAGGATCTACTTCCAATGAAATAAATATGAAATGTGATCCCACAAGTAGGTCGGCCACAAATGTAACATGATTGAGAATTGATTCGTTAAGACCACATTCAAAAGAAACCCACCGTGTGATTGAAAAACACAACGACCGATCAAAAACATGAAGAATAGGACAGTCTCACAAAGAATCTAAAATATCTCATGCACGATGAAACCAAATGATGCATGATCATAGGATAAGGTCCAACACAAATCCAAGAACACGCTGTAAAGACTGCAACCAATAATAACAAGCACATATTGACCGCTAAAAGGAACACTAGACTGATCAAACAGGAAAAAAAATATTTTTAGTGATGCAAGATTGTCAAGATCCTAAGATCCACCTACATCAGACACCTGGGGTTATTTTAAAAGTAATCCTCTCACTTTGATAGGGCCAAAGGAAAATCAAAATGGTCAACCTCAACCTGAGAAATCCATGAAAAATCTTCTACTAGTTTGTCCTTCCTTTTGACAAGATACTCCATAAACTACTTACCTTTTATACTTTGACCAACTCTGCTATCCAAAATATGCTCTATCTAATCCATCTGCTTCTTAGGATACTATTGTCCAACATATGACCCATCACTACTGCTAAAATCTAATTCATGATACTCATATAAGTCTACAATATTGAATACTGGTGTTATATCCATGTCTTCTAGTAACTCTACTTCATATGGATTTCTTAAATCAAATCTCCTCAAGATGTTACAAGGACCAAATTTCTTCATCCTTAATTTTTTATTAGTACCAACAGGAAATATTCTCCTTTGTAGGTACACCATAACTTCATCTCCTACTTGAAATTCCTTATGTCTTCATTTCTTGTTTGCTCTTGTTTTATAAACCTTGTTCATTTCCTCCAAATGATGTCTCACTCCTTCATGTAATGACTTCATAACTCAACATATTCTTCTCCTTCAACACTCTTCTTAACACCATGAATGATATCCCTTAATTTTTCCACTCCCTTAGGAGTAAAACTAGTAAGTACCTCAAATGGTGTCTTCCCTATGTTCTTATTTACTGAATTATTATAAGAAAACTCTTCAAGTGAGGAAAGACTAAATCCTATTTTCCTACTTTATTTCCAACTAAACACCTCAAAAAGTTCCCTAAACTCTTGTTCACAATCTCTGTCTATCCATCAGTTTGTGGATGAAAAGTATAACTAAACTTCAAATAAGCCTTCATCTTCTTCCAAAGTGTCCTCCAAAAATAACCAACAAACCTACTATCCCTGTCTGAAACAATGCTTTTAGGTAATCCGTGTAATCTCACAATCTCCATGAAATATAGATGAGCTACATGCACTACATTTGTTGTCTTCTTACAAGGAATGAAATTTTCCATCTTAGAATATTTGTCTCCAACCACAAAGATTGAGTCATGGCCTCTCTGTGTTTTTGGAAAACTGTGAGGTCTACCCCAGCCCATCACAACTTATCACACTTTCTCACTTATATTCTCTCCAGGAAATGTTGACTTTGTTATAATTAGAATATTGGGACACATGTATTGCTTTATAGATCTGTTGATTCCCTTTCTTGTATACAACACCTGATTATGTAATCAGGAAATTTATGTGATACTCTATGTTTGATGCAGATTTTCATTTAGAACTTTGTTTAGATGGTTTAGTATATTGGGTTAGTATGTGGATGTTAGATAATATCAGTATGCAAATTTATTAAGAGTTATGTTTATGCATATGGATTAGATGTAGATATTGTTTAAGTTCAATAAATCATCGATGCAAATGTGAGTGAATGTGTGTTCAGTTTATATTTTGTATCTTAATATGTTTATGTGTTGATTTATTGGACCTACTGATGTGTGCAATGAGTGTGCAGGAAAATTGACTATGGTACTAATCGGGGATTCAGGAATGGACCTATGTGAAAACCGTGATGCTAAGGTTCTGTCTATAAAAAGAGACATGGACCTCATTGTATTATGTTTTATTCGTAAGAGTGTTATGCATGATTTTATTTAATTTAGTAAATGTGTAAATAAGTCATGCTTATGTAATATTGTTGTGTCACTTGACACTTGTGCACTCTATGTGTTGGTGTGCTAGTAGATGTGACTAGTGTAGGCTTTACTCTAACCCATGGGGTTACCTAGTGTAGTACCCAAGCTTACCATGGGTTAGAAAATTTATAGATATGTCCACTTGAGTTGAAATTCGTGAGTTAACCTTGGGTGGAGTTTAGGAGGGTCATTTAGGCCCCTAGAGAGTAACTAGGGCAAAAAATAACTACCCCATTTGGTACCTTAGGGGTTAAAGGTCCTTTTAAGCCCATTAAGAGGCTTAAAACTCATTTATGACTCCCCTAAAGTTGCCATTTGGGGAAGTGGAAAAATTGGAGATTTTGAAGACTTTGGTTAAGCCATACCTTCTTTCTTTGCAAGCATTTAACTCCATTTATGGAGAAGGCAAGTTGGGAGAGTAGATGGATTAGGGTCTCTTCCCCATTTATGACTTGATATTTTAGGAAGAAGGCCTATATAGGGAAGAGTTTAGAAGGAGATTGAGTGTTCACCCACTCTCTACTTTTAGAGACAAATTCAGTTGTAGAAGCAAGTGTTGAGAGGAGGGAGAAGGATTGGAAGGAGAAGCTTTTCACAAAACACTTTGCAATTTCCATAGCTTGGATTTGAGGTTAGTTTTCTGGTTAGCATAGTATAGAGTAGTTTTTCTTGCATATGTACATAGCTTGAGGAATCCATTGATGGAGTATGTGTTTATTTGTTTTCAACTTCATAGGTTTCCATAGAGTTTTTGTGTTGAGTATTGTGTTTCTTTTGTGATTATTTGTTATGGGTTTCTTCAAGGCACACTCATCCTTGGGAGGGCTAAGAAATCTTGAAGGGGTGAAAGTTAGTGTTTTACCCAAGTAGTGTAGAGTCTCCCATGTGTGGAGAGATGTACATGGGTATATGAGTGCCCATGTTGCCAAGTATTCCCAAGGGAATATGGAGGTCATAAGGGAAGAAAATTGGAAGGCTTGAAGCCATGATTTGATTTTGTGAGAGAAAGGTGAATTTACTCCAGTTGTCGTGGTATGGCATGGAGAAGGAAGATGGAATTTTTTTATGAGCCAATGTGTGGCCATGGAAAAAGAAAATGGATGTGGTAAGGGAATGTTGAGCCCATGTGTGGCCTATTCCTCTTGTATATATTTTTATTGTTGGCTTTCTCCTCTTGTGGTAAGTCCTCTTTCACCCCTATGTTTTAGGCCTCTTGGAGACCTATGAATATCCTTGGTTTTTGGGTGTTTTCTTATGTTTCACGTTTTAGTTTTTTTGTGGTTATGATTGTATGTCACCTGTTACATTCTTGTATCCCCTCGCTCGGGGGTGACCTTAAAAAGGTATAGGTTGGGAGGTGAGCCTCCATGGGCATATTCATATCTTTTGCAGGTTTTGAGAAAGCTCCTGAAAGTGTAGTTGAAGCCTTGGTGATTTGGACTCAATACCATTCTCAAAGTCTTTTTATGTTTAAGCTTTACTAAGTAATGTTTAAAGGACTGAGAAGTTGTAATCTTCATGTTTTGAAGACACATGTATAGTGATAAGAGCATATGCATTACTTTCTTGGTAATAAGAAGATAAATTTGATCTATATTCGTGTATCAAGTATTGCATGAATGATTATCTCAATTAGATTTATTGATGTTTTATTAAGGAATGAGGAAATGAATCTTTAATTTTAGTCTATGATGTTGTTAAAATAATCACATTCAACAAATTGTATTGTTTTCTTACAAAGGATAAATTAAAAGGAAAGGTTCATTAATATACGGATAAACTAGTATTTTAATAAAGAAAATAGATGGTTGGTTTAATAGGAAATTAGACTAATTGTTTTATGTCATGTATATACTCATTAAAGTAAGAATTGAACCAAAATATTCGTAATGTTATTCCTAAATATTTTTGTATTTATTGTAATATTCAAAATGATGATTCTTTCCTCTTATATATATGTATATCAATGATTATATATATTTGTTAACATAAACATACTTGTTTATCATCTTTTTATATATACGCTAAGGAGAAGATAGAAATTAAGCAAATTTTTAAAAAAGAAAAAAAAAAAGGAAAAAAGCAATCTATACATATATAAATAATAGTATTTATATATGTAAAATTTAAATGTTTATATATACATGAAATATATATATATCGAATTAACAGAAGACCCTTCTAGGGCAGATCAATTCTATAACTTTCTATATTATATATATTTTTAATATAACTATGTTACCATATCTTATTTTAGAAAACTAGTGTCATACAAACCAAAAAAAGGGAGATATAGTATTTCCATTCCCATCGAATGGAATAAGCATTTTGGATTATTAAAAAAAGGGGGGTAATGAAAATATTTTTTTTAGTTTGGGGCGGGCGGGCCAAACCCTACCCCCTACACCATTCTCTGCACGCAGCCATCCCCGGTCGCGCTGCACCTATGCGGTGCAGTGGGAGGTGATGGTCATAGGCCGTGCTGCCACTATGGTCACACAGAGGAGAAGCACTGACCGCGCCACTCCCCACTCCCTCTCCTCCCCCTCGGGCGCTCGTAGCGCCACCAAACCCCCACTCCTCCCTACCGCGTGCCGCCTGAGCCGTGCCCTCCACCCTTCGCCCTCGGCCCTCTGTCACCTCCGCCATCTGCTGCTCCTCCGCCCGTATGTGGCCTCTGCGCCACCGCGTGGCCTATAAACTCTTCCACCTCTGCTAGATTCCTTCGCCCTCGCGCGGGATCATTATGGGCAGCGTGGCTTCCTCTTCGGACGCCTCTGTGCGCTGACCTACTCTCCTCCGTTCAGCGGTGAGATCGGCTCCGCTACTCACCCACAGGCACGGCTAGGGTCTCGAAACCCTAGCCCTCTGCCCAAAATAATTTAAAAGAAAATAAAATAAAATATGCAGAGGGTGCATTAGAAATTTAGTGAATAAGGTAAGATTATATTTATAAGTTGTAAAATTTTAGATTTGATTGTAATGGATTCTAAATTTTAATTCAATTTATCTTTTAGCTATTATTGTTGACTTTAGATGGAGTTTCTAGAGGAAATTTTAATGGATAAATAAGTTTATAATAAGTTAAGTAAGTTTAAATTTCTAGGTTTAATTAGGCTTTAGATTTGATTTGCTTTTTTAATTAATTGGAAGGTTAATAGTTTTAGAATTAATCTATTTTAAGTATGTAATTAGTTTAAGTTAATGTTGTTTAAATATATTAGGATAGTTATTGAATTTAGCCTTAGGACGTTATGTTGTTTAAATTGAAGTACCTATTTATGGGAATAATAAAAATAGACGTTATATTATGTGAGCATAGATATAGTCTTTTAGTTTGTTTATTTAACGAACTTCTATAGTTAATTGATTTATTAAAATCGATCTTGACTATGATCCTTTTTAGTCTAAACAAGTTAGGATAAGTATAACCGACATAATAATAACCTTGTAAAGATTATTATTTAAGTTAACTATTTAAATTAACACATTTAATATTTCAACCAATAAATGTTAAATTAAGTTTGTTGTGTGATCTTTTTAGGGGGAACCTTTATTACATATAATTAATCAACACCATTAAATTAATATACCAAGTTTTACCTAGTGCCTTATAAAACCCAATCATAGGGTTTCAGATGGGGTTCTAACGTTCAGTTGACTTTGGGTCAACCCTAGTTAACTTAGCCAACTATCTTGCCTCTTGGACCTTGTTCAAATTCTAAACATTTGTATGACCATCTTAAAACCTTTTCATCTCAACTTTGTTAAGCGTGCAAGTGTGAACTTAGTCAACCAAGACCCTCTCACACTTATTCTTTGATCTAGCTTTCAAACGTAATGGTATAGTCAACTTTTAGACTGTTGCATGCGCATGCATGGTTAATGTTAGACATATAGAAAATTTTTCGTAGTTGTGTTTTGCCCAACTTTTGGTCATGACACAAACCAAGTACAAAATCCATACTGATATCTTCCCAAGGTTTGATTGGTACTGTCAAAGGTGTATACAACCCCATATTCTGACTACTACCTTTTCTAAATTGACATAATTTACAACTCTGTACAAAATTTCTCACATCCTTCTGAACTTGCGGCCAAAAGCATTTCTCACTCACCAAAGCTATCGCCTTATCAATGCCAAAATGTCCTGCTAAACCTCCACTCTGTTTCTCCTTAATATGATTATCTCTCATGTAACTTGTGGGTATACATAATTGACTACCTCTAAATAACATCCCATCCTAAATAAAATAATCCAACCACTTACTTCTGTCTGCAACAATAGGTTCGTTTCAAGCCTTCCAAGGTTCACTGAAGTATGGATCTTCCTCATACAATACCTTTAATTCATCAAATCCCAATACTACAATATTCATTTCAGTCAACAAAGCCCTTCTCCTACTCATGGAATCAACAACTCTATTTGACACACCACTCTTATGTTTCAACACCAATGTATAGCTCTACATGAACTCAACCCATGTCATATATCTCTGATTTAACTTACCTTGGTTGCTCAAATACTTCAATGCTTGATGATCAGTATATAGTGCAAACTCCCTAGGTAACAAATAATGTCTCCATTTCTTTAAGGCTTGAATTATAGCATAAAATTCCTGATCATACACTCAATAAATTATTTTAGAATCATTCAACTTCTCACTAAAATATGCATTAGGTCCCCCTTCTTGACTTAAGATAACTCCAATTTCATTTCCGCTAGCATCACAGTCTACTTGAGATACCTTATTAAAATCATGTAAAGCTAACACTGGTTTTTCTGTCAACTTCTGCTTCAACAAGTCAAAACTCCTTTGTGCTCCATGTGTCCATTTGAATTCCTTCCTATCTACCCTCATAGTTTCAGCCATCGCTCCACAGATTGAACTAAAGTTTCTAATGAACTTTCAGTAAAAATTAGCCAACCCATGAAATGATCTTATCTCTCCAACATTATTTGGTGTAGGCCACTCAATAATGGCTTTCACTTTCTCAGGATCCATCTCCAATCCTTCAGAAGATATTACAAAACCCAAGTATACCAACTCCTATTTCATGAAAGTACACTTTTTGATGTTTATTAGCAACTTCTCTTCTCTTAACCTATGTAATGCTTGTTTAACATGCATCAAATGTTCCTCTTTTCTCTTACTAAAAATCAATATATCATCCAAATATACAATGACATACTTACCTAAGAATTTCTTCACGAATTCATTCATTAGCCTCATGAAGTTACTAGGTGCATTAGACAACCCAAAAGGCATTATTTCCAACCACTCATACAATCCTTCATTATTTTTAAATGCAGTCTTCCAGTACTCATCACCTTCTCTGATCCTAATGTGATGATATCCACTTTTCAAGTCTATCTTGGTGAATATTTAGCTCCACTCCAATAGTCCATCAAATCATCCATCCTTGGCAAAGGAAACCGATACTTAATTATGATTTGGTTGATGGCTCTAGAATCAACACACATCCTCCACTGTCCATCTTTCTTAGGTGATAGCACTGCATGAACTGCACATGGACTCGTACTTTGTTTGATCAATCCTCTCTGCAACAAATCTTGCACTTGTCTATTGCGTTCTTCATTCTCTTTCGGTGTCATCCTATATGCTTCTTTATTAGGCATACTAGCCCATGATATCAAATCCACACAATGACTAATACTCCTCACTGGTGTTAATCCATCAGGCATATTATCTGATATGATGTCTGCATACTCATTCAATAATCCAGTGATTTCTTTAGGGTTTTCTCATACCAAGACAATCTCCTTAGACTCCTTAGGTAATAAATAAAAACACACATTATTATGCCTCATGCCATCCAAAAAATTCCTGCCATCCACTAAACAAATCCTTGCACTGGTACATACCTCATTCTTAAGGGGTTCCTCTAAAGGTAAAAAATTATGTTTCATGTCATTAGCAACAATAGTGTATACATTCTTTCTACCATCATGCATAGCTTGCCTATCATACTGCTATGGTCTACCATACAAGATACGACACACATCCATAGGCATAATATCATACAAAACTTTATCATAATACTTCCCAATCTTGAATTTAACTAGGCATTGTTCACTTACCACTACCTTGTGTTCATCTTGTATCCATGCGATATGATAGGGTTTAGGATGCTTCAACCTCTACAACTTCAGTTTGTGAACCAATTCCTCTGAAGCAAGATTATCATAACTTCCACTGTCTATGAAAACATTGCACACCCTATTATGTACCTTGCATCTGGTTCTGAAAAAATTCTTCCTTTGTAAATATTCCTTATCTTGTCCTCTATGATATAGAGTTCTCCTAGTCTTCAAGATTGCTCCTAACTCTTCTTGATTGTTGTTTACTGATTTAGTGCACTCTTCATCTTAAGTGATTTTCCCCTACTACCATCTTTCTTCTTCTTAGAGTTTCCTTATTTCTAGTGAAAGGATCGGTGTCCCGCTTCACCACATTGTAAACAAGTTACATTGAACTTCCTTCTTTCACCACTACCTTGTCCTTCACTACCATAGGAACTCCTATCATTCCTCCTATAGAAATCAGTATCCTTAACTTTTGACTCACTTTTCCCCTAATTTGCAAAAGATCTACCTTAGCTTCTTTTAAATATTCGTCATCTTCCTCTTTGCCTTTGCTCATGCCTCCTGTTCAACTTTTCTTTAGCCTTCAAGGCCCACTTGTAAGCTTCTTCCATACTCTTAATCCACAACACACTAATTTCATCTTGTATTGACACCCTCAAACCATTAAGGTAGCGAGAAGCTTGTTCAACTTCATCATCTATATGACCAGATCTAATATTCATTTGTAGAACTCTTCAGTATAACTCTTAACACTTAGGTATCTCTGCTTCAAGTTCTACAACTTCCTAAACAAACTTACTTGGTAGTCCCCAGTCAAAAACTTACCCTATAATTTATTCACCATCCTATCCCAATATTTGATCTTCTCTTTACCCCTTCTCTTCCGATCTATCTATAAATGTTCCCACCATAAGGATGTATGTCCTTTTAGCTTAGTGCAGGCATATTTTACCTTCTTCTCTTCACTACTTCCTTTAAGCTCAAAGTACTTGTATATCTCCATGATCCAATCTATCAATTCATCAACATCTAGGTTTCCATGATAATTAGGTGGATTGAAATAAGGTCTCTTATTAAAATTAGTAAAGTCTCTGATGAACCTCTCCTCTTCTTGATTCAACTCCAGTTGTGCCTCATTGTTATCTCCTTCTACTGCTAGATTCTGATCTTGTTCATATCCTTCTTCATCACTTGCATCTTCTATATGTTGTCCTCTCCTCTGAGTAGTCTCCACTACTTCCAATTTGGCATAAATTTGTCTCAACAGATCCAAGACTATTGGATATGCATTCCTTTCTCCACCTCTAGCATTTCTCCTAGCCGTCTTCACAATCCTCGGTAGCTTTAGGTCAAATTCTGACTACTGCCACCCCACAAGAAAACCCTAGGTAGAAAAAATTTTCTCTGATAAAACTTGGTGCAATCAAGGATGGAGGGAACTCAAAGAGGTCTATCCAATCCTTGCAACAAGAATAACACAACACAAGCAACAAGCCAAAATAGGAAGAAATGAGAGATCAACTATTTATTATCATCAACAAATCATATGTAACAGATCTGCAACATGTAGTCTCACATGCCAGGCATATAAGCCTGATTACAATGTGAAAACCCTTAAAAATCCTTAGCTAAAATAAATCAAAATAATCATATGAAGCTCTTCCCTTGGGAACAAGTCCATTTCTTATAAAGCTATCACAACACCAAGTAGGCCTAGAAAGATCATATTTCCCAATAAGAGAGAAAACGTGTTACACCAAATAGGCCAGGACCCAAATCATCAAGACCTAGCTCCAATGAAATAAATATGGTGTGATCCCACAAGTAGGTTGACCAAAAATATAACATGATTGAGAAGTGAGTCATTAAGACCGCATTAAAAAAATTCACCACGTGATCGGAAAACAAAACTACTGACCAAAAACATGAAGAACATGACAACCTCACAAAGAATCTGCAAGTTTTCATGCACAATGAAATGAAATGATGCAAAATTATAGGATAAGGTCCAACATGAAGCCAAGAACACACTGTAAAGACTAAAACCAAAAAGAACAAGCACAGATCGACCACTGAAAAGAATACTAGACTATAGGAAATAAATATTTTTGATGATGCAAGATTGCCAAGGTCCCAAGATGTTCCTGCATCAAATGTAATGACAAAATTTATTAATTGCATACACAACAACTAAAAATTCATTTTCAATTACTGTGTAGCTTACCTCAGCGTACGTAAAGTTCTCTTTTATGTAGTAGATGGAATATAAGAGATTATCTTTTTTTTTCTGAGCACAAGTCCCATGGAAGAATAAGAGGCATATGTATGGATATGGAAATGTAACTCCCAATTTGGACCTCTAAGGATAGGCGTGGTTACAATTTTTTTCTTTAGTGTCTCAAAGGCTTCTTGAAACCCAAGTGTCCAAGAGAAGGAAACATCCTTAGCTAATAAACCAAATAAGGGAGAGGCAAGCTTGTTGAAATTTTGGTTAAACCTCTCGTAATATCCAACATGACCAAGAAAACTATGAACATCCTTTTGGATAGATGGTGTAGGCAAGTCTTGAATAATTTGGATCATTTTGGGGTCCACCTAAATACTTTTAGAAGATATTTAATGGCCCAACACAATTCCTTCTATCATAAGGATGTGGAATTTTCATGGATTAAAGATAGATTAGTATCTATTTATCGCTTAAGAACCTTTTCTAATTTTTATTTTTCCTCCTCATATGTATTACCATGAACAATAAAATAATCCATATAAGCTTCAACACAATCATTAACAAGTTCAACAAAAATACTTAAAACTACCCTCTGGAAGGTAGCGGGGGCATTGCACAACCCAAAAGGTAGAACATTCTAGGAAAGGTACCCCGTGGATATGCGAAGGTGGTCTTTTCCTAATCCTTTGGTGCTATGCAAATCTGGTTGTATCCACTAAAACCATCTAAGAAAGAGAAGAATTAGTTTCCAGCAAGATTATCCAGTGCCTGGTTAATAAATGACAATGGAAAATGTTCCCTTTTAGTTTTTTTGTTAAGAGCTCTATAATCAACACAAATCCACCACTTACCATTTTTCTTTGGGACCACAACTAGAGGAGAAACCCATTGACTATCTAAGATAGGATATATGAAACTGATAGTTAACAATTTTTGTAAGTCCTCTTTGACTATTTCACGCAAAGAAGGATTAATTATTTTTTGTTGTTATCAGACTAGAAAAATCCCTTATTCTATGTAGATATGGTGTGTGCAAGTGTCTAGATGGATGCCACACATATCTTGGCATTCCCAAGAAAATACATCTTTGTTAGCTTTAAGCATGGAAATAATTTCTTGGACTTGTTCAGGTCTTAAATGTGGATTTATGTTAAGTGTCTGGCCTGGTAAGATTTCCATGGGTTCTAATTGTGTTGGTGATTCAAGGACTCTCTAAATATAATAATGGGTTATTATAACAAGGACTCTCTAAATATAATAAGGACTAACCTATGAATGAAGAGGACTCTCTAAATATAATAATGGGTTATTTAAACATTGGTGAGGTAAAAAATGATGTAATGTTAAAAAGTGTTAAGTAGACCAAGAGCTACCTACAAAGGGAAAATTTCCACAAGGACAACTAGTATTCATACCTGAAGGAATGACCAAATTTTCTAGAATGTCATTTGATTCATACCTATTCTGAAGGAAATTAACAAGAAAATGATCTTCAGTAGGTTGATCAAGGTCTTGGGATTGATCAATTGTTAAGATTGGTAGTGACTCCTCTAGGTCACTGTCAATCCAGATTGGATCTTCTGTCTCTAATAAAGGATCAACTAGTGGATACAATGTTAATTGTTTTGTCTACTCCCTGTTAAAAACAACCATGTTACCTGATTGAAAATTGATGAAATCATTGACAGATTCTAACCAAGGTCATACCAAGATTAAGAGGTATCCCCCAACTTAAATTTAGTTTGCAAGATCATAAACTCAGTAGGATAATCCCATGAACCAATAGAAAGTATAACATCCTCAATAACCCCCAGTCTTCACCAATGAATGGTTCACCATATAAAGGACTGTAGGAATGGGTATAAGTCCTTCAAGTGATAATTTTTCCTTTGTATCATTATTCATTATATTAATTGCAATGCCTAAATCCACAAGTGTGTTGGGAATAATGAGCTTACACATACTTACCTGGATGGACGTGGACTTCCTGGATCTAAATATTTAGTAATGATTAAGTTTCTGAGCATGAGATCTACTAGTTGTCTGATAACTTGGATGGTCTTCAGATCCTCCTTCTTATGCTTCCGTGTACATAAATCTCAAGCCATCTTGTTGTATACTAGAAAATCCTTTATGGATTGCAGCAAATGAATCTTAATACTAACATTACAAATCTCATTTACAAGATCAAATTCAGTTTGTGAGGTTTCCTTTTGTACAAGTTTTGAAATAAACTAGTTAGGAAATGCGGGTTCTTTTTCAGGCTCCTCCTGGGGTTCTTTATTCACTTCTATGATAGTAGGCCTTTGGAGGCATTTTCTCGACCTTAATTGTACTCCTCGAGCTCCACTGCATTGATGGGATAAGTAGGGTAACCTGCCACTTGATTATTATACATAGGTTGGTTTATCTTATTGTTAGGATTGGGGTTTGGTTGTCTTGGCATGGATGTGGGTTTTGGTGGGTGAGGCAAATGAATTTTTTTCTATTGTTGAAAGGGACTAATTAAAGGTGGAGGTAGAAATGGAGGTTTGTGGGGATATGGTTTTGGATATGATGAAGGTTGTGGCGGTTGTGGCCTCCATTCCTGATGCCATGGTTGTGTAGCATATTTTTGTGGTCATTGAGGGTAAGGTGGAGGTTGTTTCCAACCTTGATACCATGCAGTTTGATTTGGGAAGAGTTGACTTGGTCCTGGGAAATATTTATTGAAAAAACTTGGTTTCATGGCTCATGATGGAAAATGAATTCTTGTGGCCATAAAATAGATAGGTTCCTCAACATATTCTATACTAGCTATTCCTATGGGAAGAGGTCTTAAGATTCAAATTTTACTAACCTCTCCCAGGGATGAAATATTTGTCCTATTATATGG
>MU225325.1:4357627-4382678 GCA_018584345.1 Thuja plicata | reverse complement strand
GAAGATTATCTTTAATACATGCAAATTGACACATGAAACCATTCAAGTGAACAAAAGACCAAAAATGATGACCAAAATTTTGGATGGGGTAAATATGCCTGGATTCCCAAAAACACCCAGAATCAACTTGAAAAGACATTAAAGTCAGTGATAAGATAGGTGACCTTACTACCATACCCTAACACGCGTATGCCCACTTGATTAAGTAATGACAATTAATGGATAGTTTTTCTGGTGTGAGTGGCATGAGTGCCACTTGGGACAAATTTTAAATGATCATGCTTGGGAATTAATTCTACCATTAAGATGAAAATTATGGAGGAGAGAGAAAAATTAATGAATTGCTAATGAGTCGGCCTCTGCAAATGACATACCGATCACCTCAACACCAAAAATGCATCAAGTAGAAGGGTGGACACACTTATTGGGTGGAAATGGTCCTCAGATCTCATAAAGAATTTGGAACAATGATGTCCTTAGAAGTCACCTCCATGAGACCTAGGATAAATGACTCTTAGAGGCAGAATGTCTCCTTAGTATAGGAAGGCACAAACTTGAACCAATTCGACCGCATACAACTAGCTGAAACTATTAACAATGGTTAGAATGCTCAGAAATTTATAGAACCATCTATAGCCTACGAGACTTGAACAAGTATCTACAAGGAACTCATGACATCCAACAAACCCATATTTACAAAAAATTATAGACTGTAGAGCTGGAGATAGGATGCTACTTACAGAGAATTTACAACCCAAAAAAAAAATGTCTCATCTTTGAGTCGGATGACTACGAAGAAAAAGAAATGCACCAGGTCTAGGGGAAGTAGTGGGCCAAACAACAAGTGTGCCCTAGACAACAAGGGCGGGTGAACACCCAAAAAAATTGAAAACATGAATAAACAGGAGCCAAACAGAATGAAAAACAAACAGATGAGAGCGAAAAAGAGAAAAAAACAACAACAATAAGGGCAAACAAACCATAAAGAAAACAACGAACGAAATGAAAAAAAGAAAATGCAATGAAAAATAAAGAAGCCCAAGGGCCTACCAAAAACTTGTAATGCTGAAAGGGGGTATTGCAAACAACCTCACTTTGCCACCTAAATGCTCCACAAGAATTGTCGAACACACTTTTGTACCTTCTAGCTTAAATGTCTCAGCTTGGAAAATAAATTGCTTCGCTCTCAAGATAATTTGACATAAGGTAATTAGTTCGCGGTAAGTGTAAAAATGACAAGGTAAACAACCTTGAATAATTCCTAGGGGAGCACATTAGTTACCAAAATTTACTTCGAGAAACAAGTAGGCCACCAGAGTCTGGACCTTGGGGGCACCCGACGATCATTCTCCTTCAAAAGAAAGAGGGATGACTAGAAGGTCTCAGAGGTCCGGAAGCCCTCGGCTTTGGAATGGCACTCTGGGATTTGGATCTTGGAGAGAAAAATAGGAGAAAAAAAAGACAAGACAAAGGCAAGGGAAAGAGCCCAAAAAGAAAGAAAAGGGGCAAAACGAAACCACGACAAAAAAGGGGACTCAACATTTTGCACAAAAAATGTAGGGACGGGTATGCAGGGCATAACACAATTGAGTAAAGCTTCACATTATAGATAGAAACTTCAAATTTCAAAATAATATAAGTTTAATATTAATATTTATTTTTCTGATTACCAAGTCTCTAATGAATATTAATATTTATACTTGTCTTTCGAACTATATGCATAACAACTTAGAAACTGTGTAACAATTTTTTTTGAGATACATCACTTAGATTTACTTCGGTGATGGTAAAAATAGTGCAGTGGTTGTAGGCCAATATTTTTAGATTAAAACAAAAACTAGTACACTAGCCTTATACTTAACAATCCACTATATGCTAAAAGAGGGGACAAAATTTTTTCAAGATCTTCAGCCATGTTAGAGAAGAAAATTCTACAATCTTCCTTTCGGTCATGAAGTGCCCTGTTTCACATGAATACCCAAATTAGTGTCATTTTGAAAGGTTAAGTGCTAGAAATATTGTATTTATTTCACTCATTCTAATTATCAATTCTTCTATATTTATCATGGAAACTTAGACGAAAATATGGGTAAATGCAAGTAAAAATGGCTATAAAACTAGGTAAGTGTATAAAGAAATATAAGGTATGTTTTTCACTCATTAGATGTTTTATTTTCTTTGTCCTAAAAAATAATCATTTTTTTGTAGGACCAAGGCAAATTTTTATAATCTGGAAAATCTTCGACCCCCCTGACTATGACCTCACTTTTTCTTTTTTCAGTTTCTTTAACCTTTTTTTTCCCTCTTCATTATCTTCATTTATAGTGATTGTAACCCCCTTTCATTAAAGGCATCCCTTGGGAATATTTTCTATAATTAAATGACCTATGTAATCAATAGAGGGCTTGTGCTTCTCAGGGGTAATAATAAGAAACTCATTGGCCTAAGAGGATGGAGGACAAGCCTACTTTTCTTAAGACAATTTTTTACCCAATGGGTTACTTATGACCTTCCTATTAGGCACATTCTCAATAAACTACACGCTAGGAGGAGGGGATCGGGGTTTATTTTTCTTCTCAAATTTCACAGGGTTTCCATGAAAGTCAAGGGCTAGAGAATATTTATATAGGGATATTATCAAGCCTTGATGATTTTCCAATACTTTTTGTAGAGAAGAAAATAGTTAGAAGGGAACATTGACCTTTTCCCTATGTCGAACATGGTAAAGTAGAGGGAAATGATACTTATGATAGTCATATACCTGCACTCTATTGTAAAATATCTCATGATATGCAAGATAAATACAATGTAAGGAAGAGAGAGGTTCAAGAAAACACCCATTTTGGAATTGTTCAATTTTCTCACCATCTTGAAAAACTTATCATTAAAAATTTGGTAGTTTCTTGTTCTTTTGTTTACAAATGCACATACCTTCATTCTATTAGTATTTAGAAGTGATGAGAGGGGAGGGGGTGAATAATTATAAACAAGTACTTAATAATTTTCACCACTGATCTAACAAAGTTAATCAACAACTTCCAAACAATGGAACATACAACTGATGATATCAAATAGAAGTAAATAACATCAAGCATCCAGATAAGCATCAAACATAACACATATTTTTCACATGGTAAGCCTTGTAAGAGGAAGAAAACCATAGTTGGGATGACACCCACAAATTCACTTTATTGTAGTATAAAGTGTTTTCCTTGTTAGGAGCTACAATATCCTGTGAAGGGTTCACCCTTTTAAAAGTGATTAGTATCTTGTTAGAAGTACCGAAAGACCTGGTAGAGTCTAATTTGCTAGAGGATTTCAAAACCAAAATTAATAATTTACCATGTTAAAGGATTTACAATGGGAACCTATTTAAGTTTAACCTATTAAGGGATTTAGCTTTCCAACCTAGAAGATTGGCCTAGAGTAATGAACTCTATCCTTTGATCTATAGAATGTCATTGTTTTCCTATCAGATCCACTCTGCTCTTTGCCTTTTGATGTTGCACTAATATTTTTTGCTTCAACCTCTGATCGTTGCACTTGAAAATATGATCAAAACCCTACATCAAATGATTTAAATTACCTTATATAGTTTTGTCTTAAAGTCACCTAATACCTAGAAATTTTCCATCATAGTCGACACAAAGTATTGACCAACCACCTCGAGATCAATATCAAAAATACCTAATATGTCAGCATCAAACATAATATTCATGTTTATGACCAATATCCAACCTCAAATCCACCTCCTTAACTGATTTAATATGAAAATTTGATCGGTGAACCAATAGGTATACTAGTTCCTTCACCGAAAACATAATTCACTCAAATTATTGAATTAAATATCTCGATTAGGATGATGGATTTGACTAACCATAAATAAGCCTTCTTTATGATTGCAATGCCTGATCTATACTAAAACTTGACCGCTACCAAATTCTCTAACTATAATTATTCTTCTTGAACACTGATCAATACACTTAATTGTTTCTTCCATTACCAATCATGCAAAGATCTTACCGGTTGTTCCAATCATGTTAATTAACAATTTTTTCATTAATGAAAACCTATTATTAATCTCTTATGACTGCTCATCATAAGAAATCCAAAAACCACCATAATGCCAATAATCTTCTCCTTTGGCATTGATGACAAAAACTTTGTGTAAATATTCTTCTTAATATCCTTATCAACATTCTGCCATACATAATTCCTCCTAAGCTCATGCTTCCCAGTAGAATTATTTTCTCTGTACCCATACTCACACTCCTACTCCCCCTTTTTTTCATACAATGACAAAGGTTAACAAATTTTTCTTACTCCCCCTTACATTCTTTCAAATACATCTTTGGAGTTTGTCTTTTTTGTCTCCAATAATATATCCCACAACCTTTTCAATTTTTTCATAGCTATGATCTACACATGTAGATCAAAAGCTAACTCCTCCATGCCATATAGAGTGCTCAAGTCTGGTAACTCAGTTAGCATTTCAACATTCTTCACATGTTTTTGCATCACATCTAGTATAGGTGCTAGGTATGTTTGCAATTAAAGTAGTGTGATGACCCTCTTATTTTGTTTTGCTTGAAACTACCTCACTTTGTGTGTGATCATTTTTACTTTGACAATGTATTCTGATGCAGAGATTTTCATAGGATCAAAAATTTCAACTAAATTTTCAAGATCCTTATGTGCATTTTCTTTTTTCTTCCCCTAATCCTTGGTAAAATCTAAAATTTTTGACACTTTGGTCAATAAATTTCCAACCTCTTTTAGTGTATTCTTTTTCTGATCCACAAGTTTAGAAACTATCATCTTGTCTTAAGAAATATTCTCTACCAACTTCACTATCCATTTCTTCTCATACTGATACTCTGCCAACTTCATTGGTGCATTCTCCAAGTCAGGTACCTGATAAAAAATAGATTTGATCAATATATCCAACAAGTCAATATGATTATTATGTTTTTCATATTCCACATCAGGAACTAATTTATTGATAATGTCCCTGGCAACTTTCATTACTTGAACCTTCTTCTTCTTTCCCTTAATTTTATTTGCTTTCACCTTAATCTTCTCAAATACTTCCATCAACTCCTTAGGACTTATCTTGGTTATATTAATAGGTACTTGAATCTCTTCATCTTCTAGTTCACCTTCATCGTCTTCCTCAAAACTAGTTGAATTATTTGTTCTACTCTTCTTCTTTGTGATAGATTCACCGGTTAGATCTAGTTTCCTCTTTACTAAAAGTACATCTTCATCACCCTTTTGACATTCACCTCTCTATTCTGTCACTTTTTTTGCAGTCTATTCTCTTGGTGCATCAACTTTAGTTTATGTATCAATAATCTATATCTTCTCAGGGATATCAAAGATAGAAATATTTTTGAGATCTATTATCTCTTTAGCTGTGGAATCTTGACCTTTTCCTTTCTCTTCTACCAATTTGTCTTTAGTTTCTTTCTTAGGTTTCACTAACTTTTTCCATGTATCAATTGTCTCATCTCTTGCCAATCAAATTTCTCTAATGATAATCCTTGATACTTTGTTCCTTGTCTTGAAATCTGACCTCATTCCTTCAACCATTATCTTCACATCCTCAATTTTAAATTTAGTTTGTAAGAGTGAAAGTTCTTATTCCATCACCACTTCATCAATCTTCAGAGTTTCTCTCCATCTATTATCTACTTTCTTGTATAGTTCCTTAGGTATAGTCTTATATAATTCACTTGGTGCTTTGAAAAATGTATGTAGGCTCGAGATACAAATGCATCCTCTATCTTCTTCTTATCTTCACTGTCAAATTTGTCAAAATATTTTATCACATCAGTCATTCTTCCATATTCCTTAACATCTTTGATAATTCTATCAACTGCAATAGTTTTTATCAATCTTGACAATTTTCTCAGTAGGCTTTCCTACTGTTGTGGACTTATTCCCACATGCTCTTAGCTATTTTTTCCCTTCTCATACTTAGTTTGAACTTCATCTGCTTCATCCTTATCCTTACTCTCTTTCTTTCCTTTTGACTATAGCCAAATGTCTTCTCTTTCTTCCTTCTATAAGTTTGTTAAACATTCACAAGGGACTTCTTTAGTATCTTAGTCATAATAGGAGTAGTAGTACAAATTGAGTTTGTTTTAGTGCTAAACTTCAAGTGACTCTCGGAGGTGTTAACCCTTCAACTTCAGCTAGCTTGACTTATACAACATAAAATGTGCCTGCTTTCTCACTCTCCAATTTCTTCCTAAGTTTTTACATCTTTTCTTGGTTAATGCCACCCATTTTGGCTAAGTTATCAACTTGATTCCTTATTTTCCTTTGGATTATCAGTGCCTTCATTTCACTGTGATTATTGATGCACACAATATGATTCCTTAATGTGAATTTTCCACATGTGCATGACATATAAATTGATCACACAAAACTCAATGATACAAATAATTTTTCAATCATAATGCACACAAGCATGTAACACCATACAAATTTACTTTCTATATAAACCATAATATGGACCAGAACAATTTACTTTCCTAATAAAGCAATCAAATGTAATAACTTAGTGAATTAAATGAAATCAATATTAATGCAACTAAGCACACTATGTATTCCATACAAGTTTGATTCATAGGTGATGCAACATACATAAAATCCTTATAAGTATATACACATTGAGCATACAATACAACCTTGATATGGACAATCCTCACATACATGACATACAAATTAATTGAATATAATTTAATGATATAAATACCATTAAATCCTAACACACATAGCCAATGTACACTATACAAACATTATTTCACATCAATACACCATACAACTTAATAAAACTTAGTTCTATGTACCCACCATTGAGTGTATCATGCACAAAACTCAATGACATACATAAAATTCAACCATAAATAAACTAGACCAACTTACATTTCATTTGAATCAATCACATGTATACAAATTAATGACATAAATACTAATAATACTATAAACAAAATATAATGTTTTATTCACACTTAATGCAACACCATATATTCATGCCATGCAACATTGGCACAAGGATTGTTCAACCCTAAACTACACAAGATCATTAGAAACATCATGCAAATTCACCATATGTTACACATAAACATTGTTTAGCTCAAACAAACAACAAATTAAATAGTTAAAAAAATTAAATATATAAACTCTATATTTATAATAATAAAAGTAGACAAATTATAAAAGATTATAATAAAAAATAGAATATTCTATTTCTAGCTTCTTAAACTCTTCCATTTCATTAAATATTTCCTCAAAACTCACTTGAAATCGAACATTCATATAAAATTTTACTAATGTCATAAAATAATATCAACCCCATCAAATATTCACATATAATTCTACCAACACATTAAACATTCACAATGCCATAAATACTACCAATACTCTAAGTACATTATACAAGCCTTCCTAAAAACTCGCTACCAAGGCCATAAAATAGTGCCAACACAATATTCACATAAAAAAAAACTAATAATCTAATCACACTATAAATATTTGCTCAACACTCACTTCAAATCCAATATTCAAAACTCACTTGAAATGGAATATTCAAAACTCACTTTTAAATCATTATTCACATAAAATACTCCCAACACATAAAATATTAACAAAAAATACCGCCAATACAAAATATTCACAAAAAACATAAGTATTTCCTCAATACTCACTTCAAATTCAATATTCACATAAAATATTACCAAGAAATACTACCATGACAATAAATACTACCAATACTATAATCATACCATTTAATTTCTAAAATTCACATAAAATGACTAAAATATAGACATGATTTAATAGAAAAAGTAGCTAATAATACCTAAAATTAAATTAATTATTTATATCTTGTCATCTATGTGTATCTTTGCGGCTTCTAAGAACTCATGGTGTTGGTCCTCCTTTAGATTTTTGTGGAACTTTCAGTTTTTGAGGTCGATTCCCTTGTAATGTCTACATGGTTGTTCAAATTTCTTCCCTATATGGTACTTTTCTGATTTTATTTGGGGGATTTGGATGGGGAACCTTCTCTAAAATATCTGTGTGGGTTTATTCTTGGGTTGGATTGCTTCCAAGTCTGTTATGTTGTCCTTAGGACTTATTTTTATGTTTTGGAGCAAGACCGAAGGTTTTCTTTGCCTGGTTCTTTCCTACTGGTGCTCGTTGAACAAGGATTGTAAATTATTATTATTATTATTAATAAATAAATAAATATTTTGTGGTATATTACCACTTTTACCCCCCCCCATATATATATATATATCCACTTTTTAAACTTTTAATAAATGTATCTTACATTAGAATTATATTTATTAAAAAAATTAACTCATTTATGACATAATTACAATGATTACTTTATCATATAAATTGATAGGTTATTTTTTTTATAAAACTGTAAATATGATACTTAAATTTATTAATAAACCATCAAAATTTGTTATAAGCAATATAATATTTTATTTAATAATATAAATATGTCATTTTATTTTATGTATGATAAATATATATTATTTTATATTTCTATTTTGATCATTATAGATTCATATTAATTTAGAATCTTTTTAAAATATAATATATAAATTTTAGAAACTTGCTTTGCTAATTTACAATATTAGAATGCAATATACATGTTTTTTTATTATTTATTTTAATTTATAATTCTTTTAAAATAAAACATACAAACTTAGAAATTTGCTTAGTTAATTTGAGATTTTTGCTTATAACATTAATTTATATATATTTTCTAATTTTATATTCTTTTTATCACAAATTAAAAGTTTATTTATTGTATATTATTATTGATTTAGATGTTTTGAATTTAGAAACTTACAGAGTAAATTTAAGACTTTTGCATATATTACTAATTTCTACTTATTTTCTAATTTTACATTCTTCGTATCTATATTTATTATGTTACATATATGTATTACTAATTATATTGATAAAATATTTAAATTTAAAATATTTTATTAAATGATTCATAAATTTTAAAAAATTACAATCAATATATATCTTAAAATATAAAATTAAAAGCATTAAAATTACCAAACTATCATAAAAAATTCATCTGACAAGTAGGGGTGAATTTCAAATTTGAGGTCTACCACCATCCATGAATTATTTGACATTTAGAAAAAGTTATGATTATTTGAGTGACAATAAATTGATTAATTTAGTTAATTATTACAATATAAAATATAAATGTTTAGTAATAATCTTCCAATAAAGTCTCGTTGTTGTGCACTAATCGTCCAATGAATTATTCTCTATGTTCAACTTCTCAATTCTTCAAACCTTTTTAAAAAAATTTATCACTATTATGAAGAAAAAGTGAAAGTTAAGAGATGGAGATCTTCTCAAGACTAAATTTAACTTCATACAACTCAAGTAGAGTCCTACATATTGTACCAATTTTCATAACCTAATAAACCTCTCAAATTTCTTAGTAGTGCAAGTTCAATTTCATTTATATCGATAAATGAATTTTTTTACTTCTATAATCTAAATAAAATTATGCACATTATAAATTTAATTTACTCAATAAAATTCTAAAATTTCTTATTGATGAATGAAGTAGATTGACCCCATTTTGGCAGAGTAAAACTATCAAATTAAATTACTAAGTATTGAATTATCTAACAATTCATAGTAATAATAACAACTCACACACAATAACTAAATTCTCCATATGAATAATCTTGGACTCATTAGACAAACCGAATGAATCACAACCAAAATGAGAGACATTATGTAAAAAATAGAAAAACCACTAATATGAAGACACTTCCCCTTAACTTCCTAGTATTCTGATGGGTAGTCTGAGGTCTATTGCTAGAGAGTCATCCTGACTCTACTCTAAGGTCTCTTTCTCAGAACTTCTAGGGTATTCTAAACCCTAACCCAAGGGAAGTCACTAAGATCTTCACCCCTCACTCAAGACCCAGGTTCCCACCAACAAGTTATCTCTCCATGCTTATTGAACCCACAAGGGTAGAATCGGTCTCTTGGCTGAACCAACTCATTCAGCCAACACTCTCACAATATCTTTCTTCACTTTTCCTCCCTAACCAGACTATCACCAAGCTCGCCTAGGGTAAGAACTCCACCTTCATTTTCAACACCTCTCCTACAAAAATAAAAGATAAAACTATGTACACAAGCTCCTCTTGGATCCTATCTAGGCACATGGTTCTCACCATGGATTCAAGAACCTCGAGGAGCCATGTAATTTTATTACCCAAAATGGGCCACAAATTCACAACTTGCAAAAATAAACAAACTAATTTACTTGAACTTGAAATAGACAATGAAACTCAAAAATAGGCTAAAAACACACTCTGCAACTTTTATTAACTTCTTCAATCTCTTACAACACACACACACCTCCTTTTACAAACAACATGCATCCAGGTATACATCTCGCACTTTTCAACAACTTTCACCAACCTCATGAATGCAGGCATGGGTGATCATTAAGCAACCTTCCATCACTTCAAATAGGTGTAACTACCCATTAAAGACAAGGCAACACGTAATGAGCCATTACATATGACTAGGCTAGTCATAAAAGACAAAGCTATGATTTTTGGGTCATTAACCGACATTACCGAGCAACAAACTAGGCATTGGTAAAAGCAAAACATAAACACCGAGCATCAGTCAGAAACCCCGAGAAATCATCACCGAGCAAACACCCCCGAGCGGCTTGGGGTAACCTGAGCGATATCATCGAGTGACATCACCGAGCAACCCGAGTAGCATCCTCGAGCAACATAGTGTAACCCAAGCACCAGTACTGCCTGAACACCAGTGTAAACCGAGCACTTCATTTTAGTGCTATTTCACCTCCTTTGGTTGCTAGAGCCTTGGTTGGAATTCTAGAGGTTTACAACCTACCTCAACACACTCTAAACTAAAAAACAAACAATACAAACAACTATGGTGTTTGTTCATCGAATTGACCTCGGTCATTACAAAAGTGGTGGAAAAAAACACCTTACATACAAATTTCAAACCTAAAATTCTTTCTAACCTAGGAGCTCCTACACCATATTCAATTTTTTTTTATCAATAAAAGTTGGATATTATATTACTAATAATAAAGATAAAATTTATATTAAAGTCCATTACATCATATTTTATATAACTAATTGATCATTTCTAAGTATCTATATGATATGAAAAATCTATCATAAATAATATAAACCATTAATCTGTCTCTAAAAAGAGCCCCAAACTATCAAAATATGCAAAAAAAATCCCCGAGGACAAATTGGAGCAAAGCAGAACTAATCACCAACTAAGCTACAAAGGTTTTTTCTAAGTTTAACTCATAAAACAAGGGACAACCAAAACTGCTTATTTGGCTTAAGAGATACCTAATTCTTGGAATAAGGCCCTGCAAAATTTGTTAAGTCCACTGATTGTGTCTCAGAGCTGCTACCATGTCTTTTTTCTCTTTCTAGTCAAACTGTTGTCAACAAAATAAAAGTTATCATTCTCAGTTGAGGAAACAAAGCAATATTTTTTTACTTTTGAAACTTTTTGTCAACAATTCCTCCTCAACTTTTGATAATTTACTTTCTTAGCCTTATCCAGGGTAAGTGCACAAAGATGGGAGACCAAAAAGAGTGTATACGATACCACTTATTTTTTTAAATTAGCAAACTCTAAACTTCGATGAGAAATTGAAGATAGTGAGACTCAAAATTTCAAGAAGCAACAAGAACAAGAGTTGTAGTACTTTGAATCTAGTTTATAATTTTTTTTTTAAATGGTGGAGCTTAAGGCCATTAAAAAGGGGGAGTTGTGAAAAAATATAACATAGTTTCTAGTGTGCTCCCCCTAAAATGTTAACTTTTATTTTGAAATGTTTTCATCGCTCAAGTGAGAAGTTAGCTAACACCACATAGTTTATACCAGATTTTTCTGCTATTTTTTTCTATGAAAATATGATTTTTTAAGAATTTGCTAAGTGTACACATCCTGAAAACATTGAAAACTAATCAAAAATTAAAACTTTTTTTTAAAAGTGTGTAGAATGGAGTCTAGTATTTAATAAGTAACTTGTTTCAAAATTTGACAAACATGCCAAAATCTAAGCCCAAACAAAAAAATAGACATACATACAAAAGAAATTAGAGATGAAAAACTTAACATATTCAAAATTCAAAATAAATTATATGGTTAGATAACTAGCATAGAGATCTATAATATCATGTCATCTAATTTTATAGCTATTGAACCATGTGCAAACCTCATGAGGGAGCAGACAAGCAAAAATGGGATTTTTTTGTATGTTTGCTGGAAAACATGTCTCGGACCTGTTTGAATCCTTCAAGAATTTGGGTTGGATCTCCAAGGAAAATCCAAGCCTTAGGCTTGGTGGATACAAAAGCAGAGTAAAGTGTGTATGCAAAATAGCATGTACACCCTATTGGGCGTACACGCTATGCAAAAAAAAAATGTTAAAACAATAGTGCATTTGGTGCAATATCAAATTTTCATTGTTTTACATAGGGTTTACACACTATAGTAACTATGAGAGAGAGAGAGAGGTTTATAATAAGTGATTGTAGACAGTTTATACTCTTAAGACCCTTAAGAGACCTTACAACTCCTTATGAACCCTAAGATGTATTCTTATGGATTTGAAAGGGTCGTAAGGGGTTTTAAGGGGTCCTAAAACACATTAATGTGTCCTAGGACCCCTTAAGACCTCTTATGATCCTTTAGGACCCATAAATAGACATCTTAGCGTCCCTAAGTGGTCATACAACACATTAATGTGTCATAGAACCCCTTAAAACCCATTATGACCCTTTAAAACCCCTAAGAATCAATCTTAGGGGTCCTTAGGGGTCGTAACGAGTCCTAGAACACATTAAGGACACCTTAAGACCACTTAGGATCATTTAGGACCCCTAAGAATACATATTAGGGATCCTTGGACACCTTAAGAGGTCTTAAGGGGTCCTAAGACATGTTAATGTGTCCTAGGACACCTTATGACCCCTGATGACCGCTTAGGACCCATAAGAATACATCTTAGGGTTTGTAAGGGGTCTTAAGGAGTCCTAGGACACAACAATGTGTCTTAAGACCCCTTAAGACCCCTTACAATCCTTTAAGACCCCTAAGAATACATCTTAGGGGTCCTAAGACACATTAAGGGGTCTTAAGGGGTCCTACAACACATTAATGTGTCCTGGCACACATTAAGACCCCTTATAACCCCTAAGAATACAGCTTAGGGGTCCTAAGTGGTTGTAAGGTGTTGTAAGGGGTCTTAAGGCATCTTAGGACAGATTAATGTGTTGTAGGACCCCTTAAGACCCCTTAAAATCCTTTAGGACCCCTAAGAATACATCGTATGGGTCTTAGGATACATTAAGGGATCCTAGTACACATTAACGTGTCCTAGGACCCCTTAAGATCACTTAGGAGATGTAAGAATACTTCTTAGGGTTTCTAAAGGGTCATAAGGGGTGTTAAGCGCTCCTAGGACATATTAACATGTCCTAGGACCTCTTATGACCCCTTACGACCCTTTAGGAACCCTAAGAATATATCTTAGGGTTCCTAAAGGGTTTTAAGGGGATCTTAAATAGTCATAGAACATGTTAATGTGTCCTAGGACCCCTTAAGACCACTTACAACCCTTTAAGAAACCTAAGAATACATCTAAGGGGTCTTAAGGGGTCGTAAGGCATCCTAGAACACATTAATATGTTCTAGGAAACCTTAAGACCCCTTAAAATACCCTAGGATCCCTAATAATACATATTAGAGGTCCTAGGACATGTAAATATGTCCTAGGACCCCTTGTGACCCCTTGTGACCCCTTAGGAATCCTAACCATACTTCTGAGGGTTCCTAAGGGATCTTAAGTGGTCCTAGGACATATTAATGTATCTTAGAACCCCTTAAGACCCCCTAGAATCCTTTAGGACCCCTAAGAATATATATTAGGAGTTCTAAGACATATTAAGGGGTCTTAAGGGGTCGTAGGACATATTAATGTGTCCTGGGACCCCTTAAGACCCTAACGACCACTTAAGACCCCTAAGAATACATCTTAGGGGTCCAAATAGGTTGTAAGCGGTCCTAGGATAGATTAATATGTCCTAGGACCTCTTAATACCCCTTAGGAATTCTAGAATGTATTCTTAGGGGTCTTAAAGGGTTGTAAGGGCTCTTAAGTTGTTCTAGGATGTCCTAGGACCCCTTAAGATCCCTTACGATCCTTTAGGACCCCTAAGAATACATCTTAGGAGTCCTAGGACATATTAATGTGTCTTAGGACCCCTTAAGACCCTTTAAGACCCCTTAGGAGTCACAAGGGGTCTTAATCCATCCTAGGACATGTTAATGTGTCCCACAACACCCTTAATACCCCTTACAACCCTTTAGGACCCCTAAAAATATATCTTAGGGGTCCTAAGGGTCCATAAGGAGTCAGAGTACATATTAATGTGTTTTAGGACACCTTAAGACCCCTTACAATTATTTAGGACGCCTAAGAATAAATCTTAGGGGTCCTAGGACACATTTGTTAGAAATAATAGGTATTGAGAGAGGGGGTGAATCAGTACAAAAAGATATTGAACTCATTCAACCATTGTTCTAAATAGCTGCTGAAATACTTTCCAAACTATAAAATAAGTAACTAATGCAAATACATAACAGAAATTAATAAAAAGCATCCACAATTTCCACACACATAACACATATATTTTTCACATGGAAACCCTTGTAAGAGGAAAAAACCATGGTGGGGATGACACTGACAAGCCCAATACTGCAGTATATGAGTTTTCCCTGTTAGGACCTACAAATACCCTTTCTAAAGGTTCACCCAGTTAGGAGTGACTAGTACACTGTTAGGAGTACAATAAGGTCAACTATGATCTACCTCTCTAGAGGATTTTAAACCTCAATGAAGAAGTTACCCTGTTAAAGGATTTACAAAAATAACTTGTTAGAGTTCACTCGGTTAAGGGATTTTGCTTGCTGCAAGTATTAGGGAACAACAAGATTAGTGATCTAGATGTAGCACTGATTGCTTTTCAGATCCTATAAGTTCTCTATTCTCTATAACTGATCATTTCTTTGTCCTCTCTTATCGCAACATCAACTTGAAATAACAAAACCCTAATCACCCAAAATAACTCTTTCAACTTCTTCAACAACAACACCAAAACTAGTTTTTAATATGAGAAGTTCCTATATATAAATAACTTGCACCGACATAAAAATGATATTCAAATTGATTTCCCACGAAAACACTATGTATCAAATTTATAATCTTGATTAAAGAAATGATATATAATAACCACATTAGGTTAAGATAAGATCTGTAAGTTTATATCTCTAAGGTAGTTAGCACATTTTGACTTATCCAACGCAACTCCTCAAGTTTGTCTTAAATGCTTTCATCAATTTTGTAATTACCAATACATTGGTTGTATAACCTTTATTCCACATCATCATATCATTATAAATGATCACACATACTTTACCACTCACCGATCTGCAATCTACCGACTAGTTAATCAAGAACATAAGAGTTCTACATGTCTTAGTACTTTTGATACTCAAAACTCTATCACCACTCAACCAAATGAGTTGTGGTTGGAACCACATTGCAATATAATATTTTTGAAGATAAATATATGACCACTCCTCATAATTTCATTTGTACCATGATTTCTACCAAAGTGATGTTTTTCATAGTCTACCAAACTTCTAGACTTAACCAATTTTTAGTATTACCTACTTACCGATTGTATCTTTACTTTACCTGTAGTTGTTATGACTGTACTCACTTAGTTTCACCGTTCTGATTTATTTGACATAAATTAAAACCAAATAAATGACTCCTTATAACTACATCACAATATCCAACAATCTCCCATTAAAATACCAATAATACACAATACCAACAATCTCCCCCTTTGGCATTGATGGAAAACATATGCTAACTCCTTACAATCGCGCAATCATAATATCAACTTATAACTCCCTATACACATACTCTCCTTACATCCATATACCCTCATACATATACTTAATCATACATATAGTCCCCCTTTGACAACAATGACAAAGGTACCATAAACTATAATATATGTATAGAAGAGCTTACTTACATCTTGTCTGTCAAAGATTACCTTGAAGTGAATCTTTGCTGAAGAAAAGGATGTTTCCCATACCTCATTCTTCTTCTTCTTTGGATGCACTTGGGATCATGATGAAAGGTACCATAAACTATAATATATGTATAGAAGAGCTTACTTACATCTTGTCTGTCAAAGATTATTTTGAAGTGAATCTTTGCTGAAGAAAAGGATGTTTCCCATACCTCATTCTTCTTCTTCTTTGGATGCACTTGGGATCATGATGAAATAGAGTACTGGTGGGTGATAATTAAGGGTTCTTACAAGAAATACAAAGACCATTCCTAATCTAGCCATAACTTCATTCCTTATGTTTTTGTCTACTAGTTGTCCAAACTTAAAAAACAAGGTCTAGTAAGAAAATCTTGATAGAATTTCTTATAAGACCATTTTTATAGTAGTTTTCCACTCCCTATCTCCCATCTACATTAATAGATTTTTCACAAAATTAATTGATGCAATAGAAATATTTGCATTTGAGTCTATGTGAGCCTTGGATATTTGTAGCACATATAATCTAATCCATTCCATCAACCATGTTTGTAATAGAAAAATATGGATATTTTTAGCACATATAATCTAATCCATTCCATCAACCATGTTTGGAATAGTAGAATGTTTAGTTGAATATAAGCCCTTTAAGCTAACTATAAGTCCTTTATTCTAACCATTTGATAGATAGGCTTTCCCATCACCACATGACTATCTTTTACAAATATAGCACTGCTGACAACTTCTAAATTTGAAGTCTTTAATGGCAAGATGGAAGTTAGGTCTGTGTTTGCACTACATGATTTAGCCATGGTAGTGGATTTTTATGAATAGAATGACCTTCTATTAGTGTCTAAAGATCTTTGCTTCAACATTCTTCTCATTTCATTTCTGAAAGTATCTCTACAACTGGTCCTTCAAATTGTTTGCTAGGCTCAACAAAAGTTCACTGATCTTCAATCTTTGAGACACAAAATTCCTTCATTGAATCAACAATAGATTTTTAATTATGATAATGCACCCAATGGAATTTTGTTGGCATTGAAACTACTGTGAATACTAAACTTATCAAAATATTCACCCATCACTTTTTAAGAGCATCATGTCACATTTTTGCAATATCATGGGTCTATTATATCCACAAATCATTGAAACTGCCAATGATTGTCATTTTATTATCACAAGTAGAAAAAATATGGAGATTTAAAATTCATTCTTATCTTTCTCTTGACATTGATTTTCACAAAGAGTGATAACAGTTTCACTACTCTTGAGACTGACTAATTTTGTAGGGACTGTCTTGGAACATTCTTGGTTGTGTAAGCTATAATATTCTTGGGTGTGGACTATTTCTCTTTCTAACTGTGCATCCATAACATAACCTACTCCTTATTCAATCATCAAAAGTGATTCATATTGTTGTCTTCAACCATAGAAAGTAGTGGTAAGTCTTAACACTAGTTCCATCTTATTTTACACTACGCTAACACCATGCTTCTCTCAGGGACCATATATTCATGACTGTCCAATTTTCTATGGGGCTCAACATCTTATTACCACTCTTAAAAATTCATCATGGTTAAAACTCATGATGAAATTCCTTCACCGTCCCTTTATTAATTCTTTCAATCATATCTCATATGTCTTGTCATTAATTAGTGTTTGCATAGTCACTCCTAAAGATCATTGAAAAATATTTTTCTTACTTGGAATGTTACACAAGATAATATACAATGCATGTTGTTCCCATTGTTGAAATGTTAAATACATGTTATCAGTTTCATTTTATTTTTAACCAAAGCTAAAGGATAGAGAAATTCCCTTATCTAGTTACCTGCATGTGTGTGCTAGTTACTGACATGCCCAAGGTACATAGATTCAACGTTTGGTTGTATCCAAAAATGAGCTATCAATTGGTCTGTATAAGATCCTTTATCAAAGTTGCTTTTTCTACAAGAATTTTTGCATTTTTACAATGAAGACCTCCATATACCCCTACTTCAACTTTGATTTCTCTTGTTTCTCTATTTGCAGAGTCGATTTAAGAATATGCTAAAATCTACAGATAGTTTCCAGTTCATTATTCTCTTCATAAAAAAGTGATAAAATATTGAACTCTTCCAGGTGATTGAAGAATATTTTTAGTTCCTCCAAATGAATTATTTTTTGGCTTATGTGTACCACATCAGATATGAAAATTTTGTACACAAATAGAGTGTTTTTAAATACAGGGCAATCCCTTTTGATTGTATTCACAATGAAACAAGGAAATGATGATTCACTCATACTTTTTATAATTGCATACAAATTAGGTAGTAGTGAGGACAATGTTTATTAAGGCTATGGAATTTGACTTCACCCTTGACATTGGCATATGCCTTGTTAGGTCTGGTAAAATTTTTTTGCAAAGTAATGAGTCCTTGGTCTGTATTTGTAAAAGGGTCTTATGTAAATTCTTGAAACCCTTGATTTCATGTTTCTAAGTGTAAAATTTGGTCCTCAAACCCTAAACGTCGAAGTGGTTTCTAATTTTTTGTTACCTTTTTTCCACTTAAGTCATGTGTCTTTCATGTGTTCTTTTAAAAGTGTCCGTGTTCAATAGTTTGTAAGTTTCCTAACGTCGTGGTCCTTTATTAATCCCTAAGTCTAAAGTCCGCAAGTACTTTATTAAACCACTATCTGTCGAGCTAGTATGTTTTGATCTAACAGACCACTTAATGGCTTAATCATGAGCTGCATGAAATCTATTTTATAAGTCATTAAGCAGTAATGACAAGTGTTTTTGTGGGTCGATCAATCAGAGAAGGTTTCAGTTAAAAAGTGAGCAGATCCTGTTTCATCGAACGACTGACTTAATGGCTTATTGTCAAAGTGATTGACAACTATCCTATAAGCCATTAATTCTGAACAACACATGTCGCTGGGGTGACATGGGCCATGTTCTAGGAATTTTGATGGAAATTAAAGTGTGGAAAGATCTGACAGTCGACATAATCACTTATGGCCAAGATGCGCAGCATCTAATGTGTAAGACATTAAGTGGTGGCGACGTATGGCAGTTGGCGGGCCTGAGTGTTGTGAATGACTATTGATTAAAATGTAGATAGATTCATTTTTATCCAATGGTTTTCTTAATGGCCTATCCCAAAGATGCACAAGATCTATCAGGCAAGTCATTAAGCCGTGCTGCTGCATGTCCTGATGATGACGTGTAGTCCATTATCAGTAAAGGTGATCGCAGGTTAAAAGGTTGACAATTGAGAGAAGATCTAATGGCTGACTTGATCACTTAATGACAAAGTGAATTTGATCTATAATTTAATAAATTAAGCCAAGACGCCATGTGTCCTAGTGGGTCCGGTTAAGGTCTTAAAGAAGGAATTAAATGCAGAGAAAGTGCAAAATTATTCAATGGTTGACTTAATCACTTAAAGGAAAAGTGATTGACATCTAAAGTATAAGAGATTAAGTCATGGGGACGTGTGGTAGTTGATGGGCCACGTACACTATAGAGTTGAGGTAAAGAAGATGTAGTTTTAGAAAGATCAGATGGCTCACTTAATGACTTAAAGAAAATATGCGAAAGATCTAGCGTTTAAGCCATTAAGTGGTGTTGTCGTGTGTCCCAAATGATAAATTTGCATCCACAGTTAGTAAAATCATGGTAAAGTAAATTATGGCCAAGTTAAGAAAGATCAGAGGGCTGACTTAATGGCTTATGGAGAAGATGCATGAGATCTATTGTTTAAGTGATCAAGTCATGTCGACACGTGTCCCAAGTGAATAGTTGTTTTTGTGAAGTAATGAGAGCCGCCCAATGAAGGAGATACTGTTGAAGATCTACGGTCCAAATTTAAAGTTCTCAAAATGGTGATCAGTGAACCATTAAGCCATGAGTTTCAAACCAGGTGAATTGATTGTAGAGCGTGTGGCCACTTTAGTAAAATTCAATGTGAAAGACTAATTTGATTGAAGCTATATAATTCATTGCTTAAGCTTGAAGCTTCCATAATCATTGAATTGATTGAAGTGAAAATCAAAGTTGTAGCAATACTGTGCTCTATGTGACAAATTGCAGAATGGGTAAGTCTTCTGTGAAACAGTAAAATTCATGCTTCTAGTAGGGTTTTGAATTCTAAAAGAGTTACATAATTATTGACATAATTTGATAATTATTCCCGTAAGAAGCCCTAAGTTCAAAAGATGGCCTCTAGGATTGAATTCACTGGTAATGTAGAGTACAAAGATAGAAATGTATGAGATGACCTTATATAGAAATTAAGTGGATCTACAAATGATTCTACCTAGATTAAGAGAATTGTTCTAGTAAATCCTCGTTTTAGAGTCGGGGAAGGTTTGTATGATATGGGTAGACGAGCCAAAGATGCCAAGATCAACATAAGTAGTTTAAATCTGTTCAAAAATACTTATAGAAAGAGAAATGCTCCCTCCCCAGATTGCAATATATGGGATCTAGATGTAGGTAAGTTGATAGTTCTTGGAGTGTTCATGGATACAGATCTGTTAATTGTAATAGCCAAAACATATGATAAAGTATCTAGGGTCATGAGAGATACAGATGGAAATGTATTGTTGAATGTCACAACTAATGAAATTAGAAAAGTCTTCAATTTGAGTGACCTCTTAGTTCAAATGGATGATATATATTTTGACCAATCCAAAGAGGTATATCAGAATCAAAAGGAATACTATAGGAATGAGGCCTTGAAAGGGTATTTCAACAAGATAGGGGGTCTTATTGTAGTAGGCCCTAACACACCAGAGCCTTTCAAACTGGACTATTTTAATAGTAAGGCCAGGGGAATGTATAGTGCCTTGTGCCATGTGCTAGGAGAGGATGAGGAGAAAATTATGCCTGTTCATTTTATGCTTATGGTTGTTAAAAAATTTCATCCCCACTTGTCTGTTATTTTTTATTATGCTACCTACATTGCTAACTTGATGCATCAAGGTTTGATAGGAATTAAGGATTCCAAGATAGTCAGGCCAATGGGATGGTATTCCATGGTGATGCATTTAATTTTATTTAATAATGCTGACTACTTTGAAGAAGAAATGGATCTCACCAAGTTTCAGGATGATGAAGGTCTGCCTGTTCAGTTGTGGAGTACTGACTTGTCTTGGGACAGGAAAGAGGCCAGTTTCATAAATTTTGATAGATCTTTTGCCTCTAGGCTTAGAGAATTATTATGTAAGGAAAACCCTAGGATTAATGCAGATCTATTGAGACTTTTGAGACCATTGGAATATGCTACAGAATTGAAGATTGTTCACAATTGGGGTGATTTCATTTTATACCCTATCTCAACAGTCATTAGGGATTATGGTTTAAGGGGAACTCCAAATGTCCTCCCTTACAGAGTGCCACTCAATATTGGTCTAGCAGAGATTCTTAGATAGTTAGGTGGGTTGCAAGAGGAAGCTTTAACTAGTAAGCTGAAAGGTAGTATATTCACTACCCTCACAAGAGTCCATCATTTTGTCATTACCAAAGGGGGATGGACCCAATTTGAAAATTACCTAGATCCATACCAATTAGCAACATCAATGGTAACGTGTGCAGATAATGAGGGTTTTATTATTGACATGTTCAGGAAGAGAACCAAATGCGTGACATTAGATCATCAGTTCAATTTCCCAGAGGATATAATAAGAAATGAGTTTGATCTAATGGAACAAGAGATTAAGAAGGAGAAGTGGTTAGCCTATAAAAATCTTTAGATTTTATCTACAATTTTGATAGGTTATATGATCCCTTAAAGGAATTTTCACCTTGGGAAAAGAAAGTAGAATCTCTAAACAACATGTTTGAGGACATAATGAAAGCCCTAGATTAGAAGAAAAAGAAAGTGATGGAAACAGAGCTAGAAAAGGCTAAGTCTGTTCTGAGAAAAATGTCACAGGGTAGGGTTGTCCCACCAGGGAAATATGTAGTCTGCCAACGAAGGGGTTATAGCACAATTCTTCCTAGAGATGAAAATGCATCTAAACAAAAGGGAAAAAGGCCAATGGATACCAGTGCTGAAACATTGCCATCCCCAAAAAGGTAGAGGTGGAAGGAAAAGAGAAACAACAAGGTGATATCTATTCCCCTTCTCAGTCTCCCATGCACATAGATGATCAAAGCATTGTTGAACAATTGGTGAGGATGGGAAATAGTGGACACATTTTTTTTACAGCCCATGAGTTATAGGAAGGAGTACCAGAGGCACCCAAGCATGCAACATTGGATCTAACAGTAGCAGAATTTGCTGGAAAAGAGCTGGATCCTATAACCAAACAAACCAGTGATGTGCTTTTATCTGATGATGAATTTGTTAAGGCCATGGATTTTATCCAATTCCCATGGATAATTCACCTTGATGAATTCAAAGAAAAATGTCAGAATTTGCAGGAGGGTCAACCAAACAGAGACAAGGATGACATTGAAAAGGAAGGAAAACAAGAGATGATGACAAAGTTTGATAAGATCACCCTTGTAGAAGGAAGGGAGTTAGTAAATAAAGAAGGAGTCCTCATCTTACCTCAATGGGATCTTTCTTATGCAATCATATTTGATTCTATGAGAAAAGAAAAAAAACCAGTGCACACTAGTGGAACATTAATTGCTGCCAAATTCAGTGAAGATCATGTAGCACTGGTGATATGATCTCTAAAAAGTAAAGATAAAAGGAAAATTGATGGAGGTGATCAGGCTTAACACATAGGTAGTCTTGTGGTAAAAAGAGTATCAGACACCTCAGGGGTAGAATCAACTAACCTCACTCTAGAAATAACAAAATTGAGCTTAAAGGTAGCTGAGAAACAAGAAGATGCACTCAAGATCCTAAGGGAAAATATGAGATAGTCATGAAGAATTATAATGGTGAGAAGTGTAGAAACCTAAATGTGATTACCAAAACTAATCACATTTAGTGCCTTCTTAGAGAATTATCAGTTAAGTAATTAAGCATTACCTAAATAATTTATGTTAACCCCTATCCCTAATTAATCACCTTAATTGGTTATAGTCCTGATCAATTATCTAATAAACAACCCATAGTTTGATATTTAATTAAATCCCTATTCCTCTTTTATTAAATGAATTTTTTTATACATTTAATTCAAATTATTAATATTCCTTTTAACCCCTAACCTGACCTATCCTAAACCCCTAACCTTGAGTCTGAACTCATTCCAACCTCTTTACCCATGCTAACCCTTCTTTATCCCCCTAATCACCCTTCTTATCTCCTAACCCTAATCCTAATTCTATCCCTAACCATGTCACATTCCTAATCCTTGATTAGGAACTCAACCCTCAAAATCCGAAGTCAACAATCTCAAGCCAAGACCATCCATATGCATTTAAGGCTCTTACACCTTCATAAATGCCTCTTACACCTTCTTTATGAGCCTTATCTTATGGAGGCTTCTTGGTCCATTTCCCTAAATAGTCACCTTTCTCCCCACTTTCAACCCAATCCCCTTGTGACAAGTGTCACAATTTGATGCACTTGAAGAAGCACAATACATTTTCTCTCTTCTAGTGGCATCTGGACCTCTCGTCAACTTTACATCTGAGCCCTTGGTTTTCCTAGACATTGCCTAAATAAGGAACTCCTTTCCTTCATATTTTCAATCCACTTTTACATGCAAACTTATAATGTAGATTTAAATAGTCATCCTAGCCATTTAAGAGTATCTTGAAGCTTGTTAGCATAATATATTTTGAGCTCACATCTATTTTTAATTAGCATCTTTTATTAAGAAAATAGACATAGCTAAATATAAAATAGGATCTTGAGTAGGCTTTTAGGAAGTTTTCACTTCCTATTCCATAAGCTTATTTCAAGTTTTTATTTAAGGTCTAACCTTGTATTTAGTTAGTTTTTTAAGTTGTTGAGTGTTTTTAATAGTTGATTATGCTCCTAACATCTTAGATTCCATGGATTACAAGAAGATCAAGTTCATTGAAAAGGACAAGAAGATTGCCTTCCTTGAAGGTAAGCAAATAGTTCAGTTTGTTCCTCAAAGGATGATTACACAAGATCCTCACCAGCCATCACCATCAAGCCCAATCATAACTTACCCTCCTTCTCCCCTGCCATCAAATCCTACCACACAAGAGGAATTGGAATTAGAAAAAGCTAGATTAATTGATGAGAGAACAGAGCTGGAACAATCAAAGAAGAATTGGGTTGAACAGTCTGTAGCGTTTAAAGAAGTAGAGGCATGGGTGAGACAAAATTATGCTGATAAGATACATTCTACTCTCAGCCATTGCACTCAAGAATTAGCTCCTACTTCCATTTATTCACAAGGGAAGAAAATTGTCAGCATATTAGGTGAATACAATGTAGATAAGGACAAATGGGATCAAATTGTGGATAGATGGAAGGGAAAGAGAGGAGAATTGAAATTCTTCCATACCTGCATCGGGCCAAAAGCTATATGATGAACATTTTATGTGATGCATCTCTTAAGTATAGATGGAATGTCATGGAACATGCAACCCAATCTGTACCAAAAAATATAGTTTGAGACACAAACACAAGGAGAATTAGTGTGCTTGATTTTGGAGTTGTGCAAGATGCAATTTGTATAACCATGATCAACAAAACAATTGTCACTGACAAACTTTTTTTTAACCTAACTTCTCCATCTTCATGAGTTTGGTATCAAGATTCAAGGCCAAAATTCATAATTTTCACTGTCATAAATAGAATGCTAATGAAATATATTGCAAGAAATGAGTCTCATCGAATGTGGTGAGGGATTTGTTGAAAAGACTTTTCAAATTTTCAAGCAAATTCTATCGACTGGTGAAAATCTGA
>MU225325.1:4321391-4346944 GCA_018584345.1 Thuja plicata | reverse complement strand
AATTTGAGTTTTGCTTTGTTATTCTTTATGCAATCTTCAATTACATATATTAAGGTTAATTCCAAAACCGGGGTTTGACCAAGGCAAACCCCTTTCCCCCAACAAAAAAACATTTTTCTTGTAGGTATAGGTTTGGGACTATAAATCCGAGGCCAGATCTGGATACCCTTTTCAGATTTCTTTCAGATTGTGTGAACAAGGACACTTTCAGAGCTGAGTAGATTGAGTAGGAAAAAGTGGTACAGGGTCGACCTTTTTCATAAGACGACATTGGATCAGAAAAAGATTTCTGGGTTTTGTCTGTCTCTGTGTTCCGGTTCGGTATCAACTGTCGGCATTTCCATAAATAATCTACAAATATCAGAAAACATAAATCTTTGATCTACCATTTTGTAAGGTTGGTACTTTCTCCTATTCTATTCAATTACTGTCATTAATCATATTCATCAATCAATTTACAAAATTTAAGATCCCCTTTCTTGGTCTCTTTCTAAATAGTGGATTCATTTGTGCATTTACCCTTTGGGGTTGATCAAAATTGGATCTCGTATTTGTGTATTTGAGGGTGAAAGAAAGGAGCATCTTATCTTCCCTTAATCACAATCACAATTGCAATATACAATCAATCAAATTCAAGTAAGTGTAAAGTGGGGTTAATGAAATCAACACAAATAACAATTAACCAAACTTTTTCTCCTTTACATTTTGGTAACATCATCATCTCTATTTTTTATGTTACAGAAAGAATAAAGCATCTGAAGCCCTATCAGATTTCATCGATCAAGGATGAGCATACATTAATGGTGAGTGAGAAATGTTTTATAAATTTGAAAATTGGGAAGTATTGTGATAAAGTGTTGTGTGATATTATGCCAATGGATTATTGTCATATTTTGTTGGCTAGACTTGGGCAATATGATGGACAATCTATACATGATGGAAGAGTGAATATATATACTATTTAGGTTGATGGTAAGAACAAAATCTTGTTACCTTTGGTTGAAGAATCTATTGGTGAGATATGTACATTTGTGAACATTTGTTTGATGGAAGGTAGAAAATTTTTTAAGGATTTGAAAATGAATGATATATGTTATTCTTTAACTCCTAACAAATTGAGTAAGAATATAGAAGATGGAGTTCCTGTAGAAGTTGAGAAATTGCTTACCGAGTACAAGGAGATCATTTCAGATAATGTACCTAATGGTTTACCACTAATGAGAGATATTATTCATTTTATGCTTTTGATCCTAGAGCTAGTTTACCAAACAAGGCACCACACCGGTTGACACTGACTAAGACTGAAGAACTCAACCGACAAGTTCATGATTTATTGAAAAATGGTTTAATCAAAGCTTGAGTCCATGTGTAGTATGAGCTATATTGGCACCTAATAAAAATGGATAATGGTGAATGTGCACTGATTAAAGAGAAATTAATAAGATCATAGTTAAGTATAGGTTTCCTATAGTGAGGATGGATGATATAATGGATTTTTTGAGTTGATAAAAATATTTTACCAAAATTTATTTGAAGAGTGGATATCATCAGATCAAAATCAGAGAATGTGATGAATGGAATACTTCTTTCAAGACAAAAGAAGGTTTTCATGAGTGTTTGGTTATGCCCTTTGGTTTAGCTAATGCACCGAGTACATTTACGAGGTTAATGAATGAGGCTTTGAAGAAATTCTTGAATAAATATGTGATTGTATACTTGGATGATATTCTGATATTTAGTAAGACTAGAGAAGAGGATTTGATGCCTATAAGACAAGTGTTGTAGAGATTGAAAGAGGAAAAGTTGTTGATAAATTTGAAAAAGTGTTCCTTCATGAAAGAAGAACTTGTGTATTTAGGTTTTGTGATTTTAGCTAATTGTTTGAAGATAGATCACAAGAAGGTTGAAGCTATACTTAGTTGGCCTACACCTGAGAATGTCAATGCGACAAGATTGTTTCATGGATTGGCAATTTTTAATAGGAATTTTATCAAAAATTTCAGTTCTATTTGTAATTTTATGACTGAGACAATGAAAGGAGACAAAAGAGAATTCAAATTGACACATTGAGCTGATAAGAGTTTTGAGACTTTGAAGAAGAAGGTTGTTGAATTGCTTGTATTAGCCTTACCTAATTTCAGTAAGGTATTTCAAGTTGAATGTGATGCAAGTGGAAGTGCAATAGGAGCTATGTTGACTCGAGAAGGTAAACTTGTTGCTTTCTTTAGTGAAAAATTGAATGATGCTAAAAGGAAAAAAATTGTCTATGATTCAAGCTCTGAAGAAATGGAGACATTATTTGATGATGAATGAATTTGTGTTGTATACTGATAACAAGGCTTTACAGTATTTGGATAGTTAGAATAAGTTGAATCAAAGACATATGAAATGGGTAGAGTATTTGCAGAGTTTCACATTTGTGATGAATCATAAAACTGGATTTTCTAACCGAGTTGCTGATGCATTGAGTAGAAGAAGATCTTTGTTAACTAAAATGAGAATTGAGGTTCTTGTTTTTGATGACATGAATCATTTGTATGAAAATGATCCTGATTTTTCTAAGCACTAGAGAGTGTGCAGAGAACCTATTCCAAATCAACCAAGTAAGTATGAAGATTATTTCATTCAAGAAGCTATTTTGTTCAAAGGTATTTAGTTGTGTATACCGAGAGGATCAATGAGAACTAGTTTGATAAAGGAAAAACATAGTAGGGGTTTGGTTGGACACTTTGGTATTGATAAAACATTAAGTTTGCTGAAGGAAAGGTATTTTGGCCTCAATTGTAAAAGGATGTTCAGAAATTTGTGAAAAGTTGTGTATTTTGTCAAGTTACAAAAGGAGTAAGTCAGAATATTGGATTGTATACAGTGATTTATATTCCTGAGAAACCTTGGAGTGATATCAGCATGGATTTTGTTCTTGGCTTACCGAGGACAAAAAGAGGTAATGATTCTAAATTTTTTGTTGTGGATAGATTATCTAAGATGAAACATTTCATACCATGTAGAAAAGCATCAGATTTAGTACATATAGAAGATTTTTTTTTTAAGGATATTGTCGAATTGCATGGATTACTGAGTAGTATCATCTCTGACCGAGACACTAAGTTTGTCAACTATTTTTGGAAAACACTTTGGAAGAAGTTGGACACCGATTTTAAGTATAGTTCTACATTTCATCCACAATCTGATCGACAAACATACGTAAACCAAAGTTTGGGTAACTTGCTAAGATTCTTAGTTGGAGACACACCGAGTAATTGAGGTTTTATATTGGAAGAAGCATAGTTTTCATAGAATTATTCAGTAAATAGAAGTACTGGAAAGACACCTTTTGAGATTGTTAATGAAACACAACCGAGAGGTATACCATAAGTTTAAGAGATATTGTTGGAGAAGAGAAGAGGAGTGATGAAGGAGAGAAATTCATTGAGTTTATGAAGAAATTGCATGAGGAAGTGAAACATAAGTTGGAGCAAAGTAATAAAAAATACAAGGATAGTGCAGATAGATCAAGGAGAAATAAAACTTTTGAAGTTGGTGATGTAGTTATGGTTCATTTGAAGAAAGGCAGATTTTCTGTTGGAACATATGGTAAATTAAAAATGTAGAAATTTGGTCCTTGCAAGATATTAAGAAGATTTGATAGTTTAAATGCATATGAGATAGAGTTACTTGATGACATTGATATATCACCTATATTCAATATTTTAGATTTTTATGAGTATCATGAACTTGATGAAGAAGTGACAGTACCAAGTGATTATCCTACGAAATAGATAGAAGAAGTTGATTAGATTTTGAAAAAAAGAGTTGGTAGAAGTACAAGAGGAAAGGAATACATGGAATATATGATAAAATGGAAAAATAGACCGATTGAGGGCTCATCATGGATTTCTCAATCTAAGAATGATTCAATTCAGGTTCTACCTGACACATGATTCGGAGAATCATTTCTTTCAACCCCAGGTGTCTGATGCATGAGTATCTTGGGTTCTTTGGAAATCCTGATCAACCTAAAAAAATATTTTTTCTTTAGTTTGGTATCTTGTTGGAGGTTTCTCAGTAAAGTGCTTAGTAAGTTCTTTTACTCGGTGCTCGGGCGCGGTTACTTGTTCTGTCTTGCTTTACTGACGGGTCTCGGTGGATGTTTCTATTTTTCAATTGGCTTCTTACCGAGTTGTTTATGTTGCTCGTTTGGATTCTTACTCAGTTTTTTTTATTTCTCGGTTGGCTTATTACAAATTTGTTTCTATTGCTCGGTTGGCTTTTCACCGAGTTGTTTCTGTGCTCAGTTGGCCTTCTTACCGAGTTGTGTATTTTAAAGTTCAATCTTCTGGTTGACTTCTGCATTTAATTTCTATATCCTAATTAATGTTGGGATCTCTCATTGGGATGTGTGGACCTAAATCTGGTTCTTTGATGTTTCCTATGTTGGATCTTTATGATCTGAGTGCCAAGCTCTTCGGTGGACTCTTGTATATATTTTTTTGTGTTCTTAGATTGGGGCATCAATTTGGAATAGAAGATTAGGAGTTAGTAGATTTGGATTGTAGGTCTGTGGCCTTGCATGTATGAAGATTATTCTATAAAATATGTGAATGTATTTGGTCAAACCATGAAGGCCTTACATACCAACATGTATGATGTTTGATGAAATAATTTTTTTTCTATTATTTATTCTCTCCCTTTCTGTGTTGTTGCTTCCATTTTTTTCTTCAAGTTGGTTTGGATATCTGGGAGTTCCTTGGGCCCTGGTACTTCCAACCCTCCTTTTGTCACTATGACATAAGACTAGACCATAAACCCTAAACCTATCATGACATAAGACCCTTACTAGGACCTATCATGACATAAGACTCTTACTAGAATCTATTATGAAATAAAACCCTTATGAGGACCTATTATGACATGATATATGAACCTAAACCCTGAACCCTAAACCTATTATGACATAAGACCCTTACTAGGACCTATTATGACACAAGACCATAGCTTAAACCCTAAACCCTAAACCTACCATGACATAATACCCTTACTAAGACCAATCATGACATTAGACCCTTACTTGAATGTATTATGACATAAAAAACTTACTAGGACCTATTATGACATAATACCCCTTAAGATGACCTATTATAACATAAGACCATTAATAGGACTTATTATAACATAAGACCCTTACTAGGTTCTATTATGACATGATACCTCACCCTAAATGCTAAACCCTAAACCTAACATGACATAAGACCCTTAATAGGTCCTATTATGACATGATACCTGACCCTAAACCCTAAACTTATCATGACATAATACCCTTAGTAATACCTATTATGACATAAGACCCTTACTCCTAGGACCTATGACTACATAATAGCCTTAATAAGACCTATTATTACATGATACCCAACTATAAACCCTAAACCTATGATGACATAAGACCCTTACTGGGACCTTATATTATGATGTAAGAGCCTTAGTAAGACCTATTATGACATGATATCTGACCCTAAACTCTAAACCCTAAACCTATCATAACATCAGACCCTTACTAGGATCTATTATGATATTAGACCCTTACTAGGACCTGTCATGACATAAGAACCTTAGGAGGACCTATTATGACATGATACCTGATCCCTAAACCCTAAACCTGTCATGACATCAGACCCTTACTAGGACCTATTATGAAATAATACCCCTTAAGATAACCTATTATAACATAAGACCCACGTTTTGCACACACACACACACACATGTACATCTAGTTAGATGTTTAGATTTACTTATGCATTTCTCTCTCTCTCTCTCTCTCTCTCTCTCATTCTTATATCCATCACGTAGAATTATACATGAATAATTTTAGATTTTAATATTAGTTTCCAATTTACATGCACTTGTAATGTACTTGTACTTTATTTTTGACATTTAACACATGTTACCCTTAGATGGCCACACATGATGTACCTTAGTATGTACCTCATGATGTCCCTCAAGATGTACCTCAGGGTGATGCACCTGAGGGTTAGAAACCTCATGTTGGTGCACACCCTATTCCACCTCGTATTCTTGATATTGCAACCATATGTCAAAGTGCTCGCACATAGATTAACCAACTTCTTTGATATGTATATCACACGATGGATTTTAAAAATATATATCCACTAGCATATTGAGGAGTCTTAGGGAAACTGTTGCATGGTTTACATCTCATTATTCATTTACTCCACTGGTTACTGAGACTATTTTTTGAGAGTTGAGAGTTGAGATCTCGGGCAATATATCCTTAGAGAGGATCCAGATTCATGTCCCTAAGGAGATCATCAAACAAGAGGTCTTCTCATATTATCATGGGAAGGCCAAGGTGAGGGCATATCATGATACCCGATGTGTAGATCCCGAGATACCTTGCATGATTTACCTTTGATTCCTTACAACACATGGTTGTTATTCTAATAACGATGAGATTCCATTATATTTTTCCTAGTAGTTGTATGTTGAGTTCGTGCTCAATTTCAAATATCTAGATTATCCTAGATATTTTATATAGGGGCATGTTAGAGTTTCTAATCGCATTGCATATTCTAGGCCTAATCAAGTTGTACCTGCTTCTAGATAATTGGTTGGGCAGGGGACTCTGAAAGTGGCACCAATGATGCTTCCAAAATCTGATATAGTTATCATTTCTTCCCAAAGGGAATTATTTGACATGATAGGCAATATTGTAGGTGGAGCCACCACCATTAATTCTAACACACTCAGCTGGTATAGTTTGACTACACTGAGCCAACTGAGATCAACTTTTGAGGCATCATCTAGTACTGCAGGCTCCAGAGATAAGGAATATTGGTATAGGAGAAACATGATGAAATAATTCATGTCTTGGGATATCACAAAGGTTTCTTGGGTCACTTTAATATGATTGGGTCTATTGCACCACTTAGCTATGTAACAAGGATCCACTTGTGAAAATAAGAACCAAGTTGATGTTCTATAAACCACTTGGTCAACCTTGGTCAACAGATTGAGAAATGTTGAATTTAATGTTGGATTATTATTTTGTATGTTTTTATAAATTTTTGGTTGATGTGAGACCCTTTCTTAGGCTTAGAAAGAAAATTTTCTCATTAGAAGAAAGAATTGCAAAAAATGCAAAAATGCATAAAAAGTTGCTAAGCGACGTTTTACAAAAGTCGTCAACTTTTTCAAACTCGATTGTAACAACCATCCCAACAGCCATAAAATTTGAAAATCATTTAGAGACTTTGGGAAATTCCTCCAAATACACCTCTTGGTTGGGTTGGAGAAACATGATGTCATTTTGCATTTTGAATGAATAAAATTATCATTGTTTTCCTGTAACAGTCGAATTGCTTTACTTTGCACTAGGTTGTACGAATTCATAAAGGGTTGAAACCACCTGTAGATTGAAGAGGGAATACATAACTTTCATTTGCAACTAGTTTGAGTCCTAGAGACCCTGTGAGTAAAAAGTTAGAGACAATCCTATAAGAAAGGGTTGCAAACCCTAGGGTTGCTAGGGTTTGGCATTCAAAAGCTATTTTCTCATTGTTTCACCATTGTAAAATTATAAACCTTTGTGAAATGAGAAAGTGGAATGTGTAATTTTATATTTTTGTGTTCATTTGTAGGGAGATTATGCCACATGTGTGCTTAATGTAAAAGAATACAAACATCTCTATGTGGTTTTCTTGCACAGTTTTGAATGAATGAAGAGACAGAGCATCAAGGGGTGGATTCTGAAAACAATATCATGGATTTTGTGTTTTAGTGTCCTATATTGACTTATGGAACCCTTGGTTTGGGTTTCTGGTAAGTTTTGTATGCACTTTCTTTGTTAAATATGCCTAATTTCTATTTGAAGGTCTAGTAGCACAATTGGGGTTTCGGTAGCATGTCATTAATCTAGAAATCTTAGTGTTGAGGAATTTCATATCTTTGAAAAGGTTTTATGGAAAGATACTTTGTTTGGTCAGTCCTTTGGGAAGATAAGAAGTTATCCTTCAAAGACTACTAGAATAGGGCTAGTAGGAATTAGGTATCCTAAAGAAGGAAGTACACTTTGTACAATTTGCAAAAGGAATAAATCACTTGGATCATGTCAGGATGAACATAAATAGGAAGGAACTAGAAGGATTTCACCCCTCTCCATATTCTTTTCATTATGGTGTCTTGGTAGCATAATTGGCCCTTGTAACCACTTGGATCTGGTCTGCTTCGACTATAGACCCTATTTTCCCTAAGTGTGATCATACCCCCAATTATGTTCAAGCGACCCTGTTAATTCTTGGCATAATCCTTTTAAAATCAATTTAATCTCCTAAAAGTGATCAAATCACTAAATTATTGACTTTTAGCCAAAATCAAAATCAATTAAATACATGGCTAAAATGATTAATTTGTTAGGAATTAAAAAATCCCTAAATCAATAGCTCACTTGCAAATGAACCCATTCCCCTAGCCTAATAAATTTAATTAAAATGGCTATAGTCCCCTTAATTATTGAAAAGCAATAAAATGCTTAAATAATTAAATCCTATATAATTAAATGAATTATGTCCAAAAATTCATTTCATTTATATTCCCCTAAACCCCAACCTAACCTATCTCAACCACTTCTACCCTAGGTTCTAACCCATCCCAACCTATTCCCCCCATGCTAATCTAATTCTAATCCAAATTCTATCCTAACCACCCTCCTAATGTTGTCACATTCCATTAAGGAATGATTAAGGACTCCACCCACTTGAGAGAGTCAAGGAATCTCAAGATTCCTTCCCTCAAGTCCACTTTCTCAAGCCTTCCTCTTACACCCTTTCCATGCTTATTTAAGGCTCTAATTAATTCCTCATTAATGAAGATTCGTTAAGCCCATGTCTCCTGTTAGAATTATATTGGAATGATGTACTGAGAGGGGAGGGGTGAATCAGTACCTCTAAAAAATTTTCTTGGTTAGCCCATTAACCGTTAGTCATTAGTTTGTAAATTATCTTATCTAACTATTCATCTTTCTTTATGTATATGCAATTATACAAAAACATTCATGAAAATAAATAACACATGACACAAGATATGATATCGCAGAAAACTCCTATTAGGAAGTAAAAAATGTGGTGGGGATTGTTACCCACAAGACTTCACTATCTGCAGATAAGAAGGGGCCAGTTAATGCTTACAATTGGTCACTTCTGATGACCTACACTGTTAGGAGTATTACAGTGGAGACCTATTAAGATATACTTCATTTGAAGCTTTAGCAACACTGTTAAGTGTGCACTCTGTTAAGAGATTTGCAAAGAACGGTTAAGTCCACCTTCTACAAAAGGATTTTAGATGTGACGCACTTGTTAGAATGAAACTACATAAGTCTTTGATCTGATGATGTATGCAATCTCCAATTTCTGATAACAGACCCAATAAAGCCTCCTATGTATGAGTAATCATCTTTCCATGATTGAATAATACCTTTGTCTGCTCGTCGGTAGCCTCTGTGTGTTCTTGCTAACTGGTGTGATCTGTTTCTGAACTTTGTCTTAATTCTTCCTTATTCTCCTTAGATTCTCTTCATGGCTATCAACAATAATGAATTCATAATTCATAATTGATTGAACATCTATTTATACTATATTTTAGTTCAATTCTTGATTCACATTTTCACAAGTTAACTCTAGATCCAAGGTTTACAACTTGACCTTGATCTTTAGTTAGATATGTTTTAGATCCGTTAGGATTCTTTAAAACATTTACATAAAGCTTTCTTGACCCTCAAGTTATGATTTAAAACAAATTAAAACTCTATAAATAGAATTACAATGCTTTATCTAACGTGTAAAACTTAGATCCACTTTTTGCGAGTTCTCTAATTGACTGTCGGTTCTGACAGTTGGTTTTCTTTTCCGTCAGTGTTCCTTTCTTGAAATATTCATCAGGTATGCTTTTTCTACTCCATCATTTTTGTTCTCAAAGCTTGTATCATTGGCAATGATCTTTATGTTGTGTTATTGACCCGTTGGTGATGTCCTGTTCACTTCGTCGGTGTAACACTTGTTAGTGTTCGTAGGTCAATTTCATACTTAGAATTTTCTTGTGATATTTTTGTTCTTTCGGGTATGCTCGCTGTCTACCGGTAATTCTTGTAGTCTGCTGGTAGTGCTTATACTGATGATCTTTGTCAATGCTTTTCACTAAGTGTACTAATGGAAAAGTAATGTCATCAATCTCCCCCTTTGACATTAGTATCAAAAACATGATATGTGCAACATACTAAATGTATTAGTATGTACACCTGTGTATACACCCTCCTTAGTCATTTGAATGACTCCTCCTATGTATATGCTGGTAAGTGTAAGTATATATACATATCCTTATGTACATTTATTTTCCCTTTTTTTGATATATTGTACATAAATATTTTTACATATCTGCTCCTTCTGTACATACTATATACATTTCCTTTCTATTCCTCCTTTTTTGATAATAAAGTCAAAGGTACTTACAACCTGTCAAAAAGGTGGGAATGTGTGGACTTTATCTCCTCCATCATCTTTTCCCATTTATCCTTCAGTATTTCTAGAGCCATGTGCTCAAGTGATATTCTTAAGTGTATATCATAGATACTGTCTACTACATACATCTCTGGGGTTGCTATAAGGTTTCTTGCTTCAGAAATATGCTGCTGTAGAATAGTAAGATTAGGCAAGATGTGTGCCTGTAGCTCTGTAATCTCACCTCTTAGTTGTGTTTCAATATCCCATATTTCCTACCTTAGCCTGTTAGCCTCAATGACCTTTTCATGATCTGTCTTGATACTGTCAGCATTTGAGGTTAGGATTTGTGCACTCTTTGTGACATTAGAATCTATTTCTGCTAACTTGTCACTATTTTCTTTTGTAAACTTTTTAGGTGTGCACATCTTTTGAACTAAGTTAATTGCCTCAGCAATCATTGGATTTAATTGATCAGTTAGTTCATAGAGCTTTACCTTGTTCAGTGCCACTTCTTGGCTAATCTTATCAATTAACTTGTATTGATACTTCTTCTCTGCTTGTTCTTCCATTGCTTGTTCTGCATCTATATTCTGATCTGTGATGGCATCGGTAAGAACAACAATATGCTCCTTAACGGTAGAATTTGGTTCAAGTTTCACCTCAGGAGAAATTTGTTGGAGGATGTCTCTTGCCTTGTCAAGTGCCATTGTTTCCCTATGTTCCTATATCATTTTCTTTTGAATGGCTTTCCTCTGGCATATCACTCCAAATCTTGAAGTTTATCACTATCCAAAGTAGTAATATCCCAGTTTGGGACTTCTGTCACTTCATCTATTGTAACATCCAAGATGTCTTTCTTCAATGTTTTCTTCTTCTTTTTCTTTGGCTAGGTAGCAGATTGATGTATTACCATTTTTAAAGCTTGAGATTGGATTGACCTGGTAGGTGAGGGTTGAGAAGATGAGGCGTCCTTTTTTTTTTGTTCTAAGTCCACCAGTTGGTTTTGTGAAGATGTCTCCTCATTGGCCTTAGGTGTATCAACAAATATATATTCCTTTTTTTTGTGCCTTCATCCTTCTTGACTCCTTCACTTTTATCTTTTTCTTCACCCTTTCTCAATGCATCCTGAGTTTTGTTTTCTGCTTCTTTGTTCTTTTCATTAGACACTTCTTGCTGAGTGTCAATTGCATCTTTCATCTCTGTATCTGTATCCTTTTGAGTATTGGATGCATCTTTATTTTCATCATTACCCATGTCCTTGGGTATATCATAAGCTTTCTTAGATGATTTTTCCTAACTTGATTGAATATCAATAGCATCTATTAATATATTCATGTTTGTCGGTGTATTGACTGTTGCAGTGTCAATAGTTGAATCCTGTTTGTCTATATTTCCCTGTGCAATATTTATATATTCATCTTTTTGTACTTCTACATCAGGGTCTTTTCTTGTAATGTCACTGATTATGTTTCCTAACCATGATTCATCATTTATATCATCAACTAAGTTACCTTTTTTTGTCAAGTCATCCTTGGTAACTTCTTCATCTTTACTCAAGTCAATGTGAATTGGACTTGGTGGATTTTGACTCTCTTTACTTTGAGTGTGGTCAAGAGTAGTGTTTGGCCATTCTTCATCTACAATATCAATATCTTTGGGGCCTTCTGCATCACTCTCTTCTTTATCCATTTCAACAAATGAGTCATATTGTATATCATTGATGGTGATTGGTTCTTTCTCTAGGCTAGCTTCCTTAGTGGGATTTTTTAGTATCTTGCACCATGTCTTAATGCTATTCTGATCAAGATAAATTATCTTTCCCTTGAGAAATTCATATGCTCTCATTTTTGGTGAGAACTATTTTTCATACTTCATCATTTCATCAATTTGTTCCTTTGTTGAATTTGGAGGCATAAGAGTAACAAGTACTCTTTCTCTTATCTCCTTTTCTTGATGTAGTGCAAATGTCCATTTAGCTGATAATCTCTTTGACAGTTCTTTGGGAACATCATATTCTAAGAATTCTAGTGGAACATAGTGATGTTTGCACATTTTAACAATTATTGCTTCCTCAATCTTATTTTGATATTCTGTACTAAATTTTAACCATTTCCTTATGTTAGGATAAAAAATAGATTGGGATTATGAGATTATCTTACATATTTTCTCAATTGCTATTGGAACCAAAGGTTCCTTTTCCTTTTGTATTTCTACATCAGCTGCATCCATAACTGAGTCTTCTATATCCTCATTTCTCTGAACAAATTTCCTCCTTTTTGTAGGTTTCCCAACTGGTTGTTTTCCCTTTGATGTGTCAGGTTTCCTTTTATACACCTTCCTTTTACCATGAGAGAAGGAGTTGCATCCTTTTCTATCTGACTCCTCATTCTTGACTTCTTAGGTAGAGGAGAAGGTGGTGAATTAGACTCCTCTTCCTCTAATTCATTTTTCTCATCTGTATCACCGATGGGTAGCTGGTCCTCAGTGAATTCCTCCTTACCCTCTTGTTCCTCTTCACCTTCCCTTTCGTCTTCCTCTTCAGAAGATATATTCAATTTTTCTTTCAAATTATTCACCATTCTGCTTGACTATTTTATAGCTTTCTTGACAACAAGATTTGTTTTAATCTTTTGTTTGGCCTCTTCATAGGTGTCAAATCTTAGTTGTTTGTTGTCCAGTGGTTCTTTCAATAGTGCCTCAATTCACTCATTGGCTAGTCCTACTTTGATTTCATATTCTAATCATGTAAGCCATGACTTTATAGGTACTACAACTTGGATGTACGTGAAGTCAGTATCTACCATGAAACATATATTTTCTTTGTGTTCCTCTATCAAATTTTTAGGAATCCTTGTTCTTGATTGCAACATTTCCTTAATGGTTTTGAAATACTCATGCATCACATTATCAAAATATGTTCCTAGTGATTCTATGAATTCACCTATCTGAATGGTTATAGGTCTGTTGTGTCCCATACAACTTTTCCTATTGAAGGAAAGTATTCTTCAAAGTAAAAGAATATGCACATTATGAGGGAACCAAACTTACAAGTGTTTGTTCTTGATGATCTTATAGTGCACATGTTATCCTCCAGTTGATGTAATAGGATCTTTGCAAGATCCATCTTCTTTCCCTATTTGATGATCTTGTATGCTGTGCTCATGGTTGTGCTTGATATGCTGTTCATTCTACTTGCTTGGAAGATTTTATATCCAACAACACATGCTCCAAACTTTAGTTCTACGTCGGTAATGGTGTTGACCTTTAGTGAACTTTTATCTGATTTAGCACTAGTCAGTTTTTCCACTTCTGCCAAGGGTGGGTTCTTGTGAGCTTGTGGTTTATCAGTCGTAGGATAACCAGTAACTGCATGAATAACATCCTTTGTTATTGGCTTTGGCTTATTAATCCATAGAGTCTTGTTGTGCATCCTGCTAAGAACAACCTTTATCCATTCTATTTTGAAGACTTTGGGGAAATGCAGTGTATTCATGAGTCCCTTTACTTCCACATGTCTATGCTCTTCTTTGAGCTTTCCAGATTCATCACATAGTACCTTGTAGGAATTATCTAGGTCTAGATCTCCTATTCCTGAGATCTTGCAGTGAATATAGGACCTTACGTCTTCTACAGTAAAACCCTAGGTGGGATTCTAGAGAATGCTCTGGAATAGTCAAGTTGTGAAGCTATTTCAGGGTGTAGTTTGTATTTGGGTTCAACACAAGAGCCTCTGCTGACAAGCTTGAATTATTTATTCTTATCCTTTTTAATCTTCTCAACTCTAGAAGTCGATGCCATCATTTTGCATAATTTTAGGGCTTTTCGTAAATAAAACAATGCGGTCGGTGAAGTTGATTACTTACGGATTCTCTGTGATTGTTTGTGAATGTGAATGCCTTGTGTCAAATTTATTTCTGCTGGTTCACACTCCAAATTGCTTGAAATCGCTCTGCTCTGCTTTTCTCTTCTTCAAAATCGTGGGTGCAAAAGTGAGTTTACCTGTCGGGATTTTATTACCTTTTTGTGCCCTAAGTTGTCATTAATGCTTACTAACTCATCGGTATACAAAGACTGAGTTTGTCAGTAGAGACATTCATAACATCTTCAATGTCTGTGCAAAGCATCGAGGTTGCTAGCAGCTTTGGTGACTTCTCCGATGGTGGTCGGTAAAGTGACGAAGATAGCTTTCGTTGCCTCAAGGTTCACTGATGTCCATCATCTTACACTTAGCTTGTGTAATGACTGATACATTTTGGTAAGTAGTGCTAACTTTTTTGTGTGTGTTCACTGATGCAAATTGTGCCCAATAACCGATGGTTTCTTTTCAATAGTTTAGAAAATAATAATATATTGCATCTTTATTCATGCTAATATTACAATATGAACTATTTGTAATGGAACCGATGCATAATATAACTTGTCATAATGTAGTTCCATACTTACTTGTGCAATCTAGTTGGATTTAGTGATGTCACCGAATCCATTGGATGGGGTGTCATCATTTGCATTGCTTGTTCTAGCACCTTCAGTGTTTGTGGATTTTACCCACATCTTGTTTCTCATTCTCTTGATGTCATCAATGGTATTTGCATTGGGATGAGTACTTGTATCTGTCAGTGAGTCTTTGCAATATTTTATCACATGTCCAACCTTATAACAATGCAAACATGCCATACCTAGATTGGTCCAACCTCTTGACCTTCTGGTCCACTTTCTCATATAGTTGACAGCAATATGACCGTACCTTCCACATGCTGTGTAGTTTACCCATGTTTTATAGTCCTAAACATATGAGTTACCTACTCTTGTTGGTTTGTGGCTATTATCAGTTTCTTTTGGTGTCCAGGCCTTGTTGTTCTTTTTCCAGCACTCTTCATGTGTATGCCCATTTATCTTGTAGGTAGGAAAGTACTTGTCCATGTATGTTTTCCTCTTTGCATTTGTCATTTTGGATCTGAATTCATATGCCTTGTGTCCTTTATTTTGATATTTATAACAATTACCAATGAAAGTAGATTGTGCTTGAAAAATACCTTTCATTTTGCTTCTGCAGATGTTTGAGGTGTGGCCGGGCTTTCCACAATGATTGCATGATAGCTTCTTGGATCTTGGATTTTTGAAAGCATTCCTTTGCTCTGGTTGATTAGAAAATTCACCATTCTCATTGTGTCCTAATCCTGTGTAGTTTTTGACTCTTCTCTTTCTATCAAGAAAATCATCCATCCTTTTGTTTCTTTCTTCAGCCTTTTTGATCAATTCGTTGTGTTGATTCTAGACTTTGATTTCATGCTTTAATTTTTCATTCTCTTCTCTTAGCTCACCAATGATCTATATTCTTTCAATGAGTTCTGTATTTAATCTATTTTCTTCTTGACTCATAAGAATAATCTGGTTGGTAACCTCATGGTGATGCTCAGTAAGTCTTTTAATCTCTGTTTATTTCTCTTGTAGCTTCTCTATTATTTTCCTCCTCTCATCAATGACTAGTGTTCTTTCATTTTCATATTTTATTGCATCATTCATGACATCAATCATTTTCACCATTTGAGTTTCTTGACCGATTTGCAGCATCTTGATTTGATCTATCAGATAAAGATTGACCTCTTGTAGACTTGTAATTTCTTCTGCTGATGCATCTGAAGCTTTCCTCGTTAATGATTCTACTGTTTCAAAGTAATCTAGTATTTCTAATTCTTTGTAGTCTTTCTCATTCAGCCTGGTTTCCATAATATTTCTTTCATCAAGAATTTTTCTTAACTTGATTCTTTCCTCTTTATACTGCTCATAGTTTATCAGCATCTGTAGCTGCTCATTCTCAATAGTCATATCCAGTCTGTACTTTTCCATTTCTCTGATCTTTTCTCTTAAGTCTTTAAGCTTTTCAAGAAAGAGACTTATCTCTGATACTAATTGTTGGAATTATATTGGAATGATGTACTGAGAGGGGAGGGGTGAATCAGTACCTCTAAAACTTTTTCTTGGTTAGCCCATTAACCCTTAGTCATCAGTTTGTAAATTATCTTATCTAACTGTTCATATTTCTTTATGTATATGCAATTATACAAAAACATTCATGAAAATAGATAACACATGACACAAGATATGATATCACAGAAAACTCCTGTTAGGAAGTGAAAATTGCGGTGGGGATTGTTACCCACAAGACTTCACTATCTGCAGATAAGAAGGGATTGGTTAAGGCTTACAATTGGTCACTTCTGATGACCTACCCTGTTAGGAGTATTACAGTGGAGACCTGTTAAGATCTACTTAATTTGAAGCTTTAGCAACATTGTTAAGTGTGCACTTTGTTAAGAGATTTGTAAAGAACGATTAAGTCCACCTTCTACAAAAGGATTTTAGATGTGATGCACTTGTTAGAATGCAACTACATAAGTCTTTGATCTAATGATGTATGAAATCTCCAATTGCTGATAATAGATCCAATAAATCTTCCTATGTATGAGTAATCATCTTTCCATTATTCAATAATACCTTTGTCTGCTCATTGGTAGCCTCTGTGTGTTCTTGCTAACTGGTGTGATCTGTTTCTGAACTTTGGATGAATTCTGCCTTCTTCTCCTTAGATGCTCTTCGTGGCTATCAACAATAATGAATTCAAAATTCACAATTGATTGAACATCTATTTATACTATATTTTAGCTCAATTCTTGATTCATGCTTTCGCAAGTTAACTCTAGATCCAAGGTTTACAACTTGACCTTGATCTTTAGTTAGATATGTTTTAGATCCGTTAGGATGCTTTAAAAAATTTACATAAAGCTTGCTTGACCCTCAAGTTATGATTTAAAACAAATTAAAGCTCTATAAATAGAATTACAATGCTTTATCTGACATGTAAAACTCAGATCCACTTTTTGTGGGTTCTCTAATTAACTGTTAGTTCTGATGGTCAGTTTTCTTTGTCGTCAATGTTCCTTTCTTGAACTGTTTGTTGGGTATGCTTTTTCTGCTCCATCGGTTTTGTTCTCAAAACTTGTATCATCAGTGATGATCTTCATGTTGTGTTATTGACCCATTGGTGATGTCCTATTCATTTCATCGGTGTAACACTTGTTAGTGGTCATCGGTCAATTTCATACTTAGCATTTTTTCGTGATCTTTTTATTCTATCGAGTACGCTCGTTGTCTGTCGGTAATGCTTGTAGTCTGCTAGTAGTGCTTGTACCGATGATCTCTGTCAATGTTTTTCACTAAGTGTATGAATGGAAAAATAATGTCATCAGTCTCCCACATTCCTATTGAATGCCTTTGGCATTTAATTCTTCTTACACACCATTAATGATATTTTCAACTCATTAATGCACCTTGTCCCCCCTCTCTCTCCTCATTCTTCTATAAATAGAAGGCATTTTTGAGAGAAAATAAGCCCTTACCTTATATTGAAAATGCATTGTTATGCTGCTAGGATTTAGATGCATTCATATTTCATTCATAGTTTCATTATCATGCATTGTTATTATCTTCACTTTTAGAGCTAAATATGCATGTTTTTTATCATTTAGTTTGTTTTAACTCCAATCTTTCATGCTAAGTCTTATATGTCATTGATAGTATCATAATCTAAGGGCTATTGTGTTTCTTATCCTACTCTTCTTAGTTAGAAAGCAATAGGTCAATTTTATTGGATTTATATGCTCATCTAATCCCTTTTTCGCTAATGCAATGATCTATTGAAGTGTCGTGTTGTAGATAACAGGTGCACATTTTAACACACACATTTTTGGCGCCCACCGTGGGGTATGACTTCCAACTTTGACTCATTTTTTAATTTATTTTTCACTAATTTTCATGCACAGGATTCTGATACAGAGTCATTTCTAGTCATTCTGGATTGCATCCAGGATACTCCCTCGCACTGCAGAAAGTGAGGCTCGCATTCGGGATTTCCCGGATCGCTTTCAGTTTAGGATCGCATCTAGGGAACATTAAGTCACATCTAGTAAGGAAAGTCACATCTAGTTTGTGTGTCATTTTTTGTATTTCTGGATTGCATCTGGTGAAAATTCTAATGAACTTCATTGCCTAACCAGTCACATTTGTGTGCTTGACTTCTTTGATCTTTTAAACATCTTAATGAGTGTTTGCAGGTTGCCATCAAAGGATTTTCTTGGGAGTTGGATGAAGGATACTAACCTAGTTTTTTAGGTTCCCCAAACCCCCATATTGACCTCTATTTACATGCTTTAAACATTAAGAAACATTTTCTAATCTTCTAATAAACTTACTAGAGGAATATGCTCTTTTCCTCCTGAGGAAAATCAGAAACTCATACATCACTTTAAGAGTTGAAAGGAATTTGGGGATAACTGAAAAAGAAAACTCTCGTCGTATAATTACTTTTGGAATCAGTAATTGAACCAATCAAAGCACTTAATATTGTGGGCAAATTGAACAAGTTTCATTATCTAATTTTGGATCGGAAATTGAACAAGCTACTCATTAAATATTGTGGTCAAATGAACAAGGTAAATCTATTTTCAAGAATCCTATTTTCATTAAATAGGAACATCTTAAATCAAGCACAACATTTCTTGAGGGAATGAACGGTTTGCTTGATTTTATTTTGGGAGAAAATGGCTTGGATTAGGAGAGTATGCTCTTCTTCTTCGAAAGAATCAGAAATCAAGACGTCCTACACTCGCCAATCCTTGTGCACATATTTAATAGTAGAGGACATGCTGATTAAGGAGAAAATATCCTATGAATGACCCAAGTGAGGGCAGGTTTTACACCAACCCTTCCAACTCACTATAAATAATTGCTTCCTCGTAGGCCAAAGCCTCAGAAGATGAAATCAATTTTGTTCATAGAATTCTGATATCATTCTTTGAACATACTTGGGTATATGTAGAGAAAAGCCACTTGAATCTTGCTTGTGAGACTACATATATTCAGGTACTCATAGGGATATATGCCTCAATGTTTCCTTGTGAAATTATATGGGGGATGGTTTCAAACGGATTGCCCAATAATAGACAACACATAAACTGAAAGAATTCCTGATTCATTCCTGAAAGGGTGATAATCCTTGTACAAGGCAAAAAGTAATTTCCCTAAGACACTCATCATATCGTGCCCTCACTTGCATTTAGATTCAGATAATACATCATCATGACTAGAGCCATTGCGTGCTTGGTGATGGCTGTATTCTGATTAGCATTTGAGTGTGTACCTAAGTCAACAAGCAAGGATTTTCATCCTTCGCCTAGAAAATAGGGCAAAAAGTGTGTCTGTTCCTTTAAAAATACAATGTTTTCTTGATGTATTTTAAAAATCACCAAAATGATAAACTCCTTCAAACAAGAAACATTATTCAAACCTTCAGACACATGTATTTTTCACTCACCAACGGGTCTCAAAAATCAAACTACAATCAGACAAACTTTACGCACTTCCAAGATGAACTTTTCAAAACTGATCAAAACTGATAGAGACATCAGAAAATTGTATCCTGTATCTCATGTATTGTATCTAGTATTTAGGATTGCATCTAGTATCCTAGCTCACATCTAGTCAACACATAATCGCATCTAGTACATAAGCTCGCATCCAGTATTTCTAGGATCGCATCTGGGAGCTCGCATCTAGAACATTGGGCACTTGTAAGATATTTTCTTAGAAAGTATCAGTTGATTTGGATACCCTTTTGGCTATTTATTTTATCCCTATTTTCTTTTCTGGTCTCCCTATCGTTATATCAAAACACTTTTTCAAACGTCCACCTTGCATGTTCGGCTGGTTTCTCATAATCTATCTCAATACGTGTGGTCTATCCACTTCTTACAAACACTTGGTTCCTAGCTCACTATCAGGGAATTCTAACCCTCTAACGTTGGCATCATTTACTTCTACCAAAACTCAAATGATACTTCCACCTATACACACTCACTTGAAAGATTCAAGATACTACCTGACACTCTTGGGAAACATTGACGAAAGTTGAGACACAACTTCATGGTTAACACAAGACGCAAAAAGTACACCTCTAAAGGATCAAAAGTGCCTCCTATAACACCATACTTTCCAAGGGAAACATCTTGTATTTCCCTACTTGATCTAGACTCTCCACAAATGGACAATTCCACTTGTGGATGGAGTGAGGCTTTTGAGGAATATGACAATAGAAAAAGCCAAAAGCACGAAGATCTTGATGAGAATGAAGAAACTACCTTTGAACATCATCCATTTGGATTGGATAGTGAGGGGAAGATCCCTGAAGATGAGTATGATAAACTCAAACAGAGTAAGAGGTTCCATAAGATATTAGAAAGGATAATTGATGACGATAAAGAGAAATACTTCCTCCATTTGGCATCCACCGGCGTAAAATTACCCCCAAATTATGATGTGGAGAAACTCAAAGAAAATGAGGTACCGATTCCTATATCCATTCTCACCAAGCAACTCACTTTAATGAAAACAAAGCTTACAAACCTCAAATAGGAGAAAGAGACACCCAAAAAATAATACTCTTTGGACACCATTTGTCCATTCCCTTTTGACAAGAGTATCACGATGGTTCCATTCCCTCCCAACATGTCACGACCAAAATACGACAAGTATACGGGAGAGACCAATCCACATGACCATGTTTGAGATTTTTGTGCTCTTAGCATAGATTACATGCACAAACCCACTTACCTCATGCTACTATTTCCTGGAATTCTAGGAGGCAACGCCATGGAGTGGTTCTCAAAACTAAACCCTAAGGTCAAAACGTTTGAGGAGTTGATTCAACAATTTATCCAATATTACTCCTACAACATCCAACATGATGTGACTATGATGGACCTATGTAATACTAAATAGAAGACTAGCAAATCATTTACACACTTCCTACAAAGATGGAGGAAAATCTTTGCAAGATACCAAGAGCTATCCCCAAATCTGAGAAGATGGAAATCTTTGTCAATAACTTGGTACCAGAATTGAACTATGCATTACAAATGCAATATTACACTAGCTTCGACAAAATGATTAAAAACACCCTTCGTATCAAATAAGTTATGGTCAGAAAGGGGGAGATCACTCTTCAAAGTGAAAACAAACCTAACAACTCCAAGCCTAAATGGTGGAAACAGAACAAAAATGTTGTCAATAATGGCATAGTAGATGCATCCAATGTTGGCCCTAAACCCGAGGTATTAAATCTAACCAACAGTATGCAAGTGAGCAAGGATGCCAAGGTAATGACTCCCATACCCAAAGAAAACAATGATAATAGCAAGGGTCGGACATGGACTTCAAAAACTCAAATAACATTCACTCTTTTAGGATAACCTCTTGAAACTATTCTGAAAACACTATTAGATAACAAAGTTCTCACGATCCCAAATTCCAAACCATGGGAACCAATGGCCAAACCCAGATGGTGGGATGATAACTCCTACTGTATCTTTCCCAAGAACAAAGGGCACAAAACTAATAATTGCCTTAAACTTAAACATGTCATTCAAGACCTCATCGAAGTGGGTAAGATCAAAGTGGAGGGACATACTACCAATGAAGATCATACAATATTCAATAAACCATTCCCTAATTATGACAAAGGGGAAACATCTAAAGGGAAAGGTAATGAAGTAAACTACGCCTATTCCAATAATGATAATGTGATCAATATGCTAGACATTAAAACAAAATCAATCAATGTGGTCACAATCAAAGGTGTTTCATTCCACTCAAATGCAGTAACTCAGAGCCAAGCATAGGTCACGATCAAAGGACCAAATTCTTCCCCAAAACCAGCATCAACGTCCAAGGTTCCTATCATTACTATCTCTAAACCAACAAAAAAACACGTGGTTACTATTCCTAGAGAAAAGTATGACTTGGTAGAACAATTGCAACGAACCTCTGCCAAAATTTCCATTTTTGAGTTGCTCAAAATATCCACAGTACATAGGGAAATCCTATAACAAGCTCTACATGCTACTAACATCCCAAAGGATATTGATATAGCTAAATTCCAAGAGATGGTCAATCACATCTCAGCGCCACATTACCTTTCCATTTCTAAAGAGGATGATAAGTCATTTACACATCCACATAATCAACCCCTCCATATCGAAGTCCTCATTCATAAATCCCATGTTAGACGCGTGTTGATAGATGGAGGTGCAGTATTGAATATTTGTACACTTAATATGATCATGAAACTGGGTCTCTCAGAACAAACAATTGATTCCAGAAGTAAGATAACTATCAAAGCTTATGATGAGGAAGAAAGATCCTCTAAAGGACTTATTGTTCTACCTATCAGGGTCATAACAATTGAGAGGAATGTCATATGTCAAGTTCTAGATCTACCCCTGGCCTACAATATCATGTTGGGGAGACCATGGATTCATGAAATGCAAGCCATGCCATCCACTTACCACCAATGTATAAAATTCCCACATAATGGGGTGGAAGTGACGATTACTACAGATGCTAACTATACTTGTAAAAATATCAAAGGAGGTAGTATGATCCCACATAACAAAGAGGCTATGGATGTGATTGCTCCTAAAACTACCAAGGACATGGTTTTGAAGAGTTTTGGCAAAACCTTAAAACTTGAAGAAATAGGTATGGGAGAGTACAAGCTGGACCTGACTCCCTCACTGACAGAACTTCTGATATCACCAAGATCCTATGGAAAACCTTCCTTGACATTCACACCTATTGCATCCAAGGAGCCAGAAGTACACAAAGAAACTGGCATGGTAAAGGCATCCACATCTTCTTTAGATAACACAAAAGAATAGATAGTCTTGGACTGGATTTACAAACAAGAACCGGTGGAAGCTGAGGTCAAACATGTAGAGATATCCCTAGAATAGTATGGAAAGGGATATGATTTCCTCAAGAAGATGGGATACAAAGGAAAGGGACCTCTAAACAACATAGGAAGAGGGCTTATTGAGCCTATACCCATGGAGTTCTGGAATAGGAGAGACAGAACATGACTGGGTTTTAATACTAAAACTGACAAACCTACTTCAATAGACAGTCCAACCTTAGACAAAGGAAGTGATGAAACAAATGAACTAAGCAGTGGTCATATGAAAGGTTATTACATGTTGGCATAGAGAATCTTACCTATCAAGGAGAGCGCTATGTACCAGGCTTTGAGGTACCACAAGATCTTTGCACTCCTTTGTTAGCACAACCACCCATTCAAGAGGTAGGAGACTCCATAATAGATGGTTTAGAGATACCATTAATAGAAACAACTACAACAAGCACACCCCAATGATAGGATTTACATCCTAACTAGGGGAAATTGGTCATGATTTCACATGTCCTTGATCTACCACACTTTGATCTACAGGTAGCTAACCGGGTACACCAGATAACTATTGTTGAATACTTAAACAGATCTGATGATGAGGTCACCAACTCTCATGATTATGAATGGGATGAGCTATCTGTTGCCATATAGGATATTTAAATAGATAAAATTCACATTTTTACAGCTCCCTCAGCTTCTCATGAATAGTCTAACACTACTCCCAATGACACTGATAATCCTGAAGCAGAAGAAGAATTCCTTCTCCTTGTCAGGGATGGAGAGACTGGTTCTTTCCTAAGTTTGGAAGAAGTGCTAAGGAAACAAGGAAGAAGCCTCCATTTACAGAGAGATGAAGATGATAGTTTTACTAATGATTCACTAGAGTTTGATCCACATATGACTAACACTGACCCTTTTTATGATGATCTAACTCTTATTGATCTAAATATTGAAGAAATTAACTTAACAAAATATGTCATGTTGGTTAATGGTCTTGATGCTAACACAATGTTGTCCTTCCCAAATTCTAATTCCTTGTCTTTGATACACCCAGACCTCATTGATTGGAATAACATAGATCCTACACCTATCCTTGACTTTCCCAATGACTATACCCTAGCTTGCTATCTCAATGCTTGTGCACCTTACCCTTCTTCCACCAATGCAAGGAGCGAGAACATGTCACAGGAGGATATTAGGTTTCTCAGTCAAAAGCTAAAAAAGAAAAAGAAAAAGGGGACTGATGGTGAAAACCATGTTGTGGCAATGTTAGATCCTAAAATAGTAAAAATAAAAGATGTATCCAATGGTGAAAACCTCTCAAAGGCGCCAAAGGATGAGATTCTTGATATCCTCCCCAAACACTTTCAGGAAAGGTCTTTAGTTCTGATTGAACCAACACAGCCCATAAATTTGGGCACCATTGAAGATCCTCAAATTGTACACCTTGCACAATATTTTTCAGAAGAAGAGAAGACACATTTCATAGAGTTCCCGAGGGAAAAGAAAATCAACTTCACATGGTCTTATATAGATATGCCTGGTCTAGATCCTAATCTAATTATGCACCACTTATCTATAGCTCCCGAGATCAAGCCTGTGAAACAAAAACTTAAAAAGATGCATCCTCATGTTGCATTGCTTGTAAAAGCAGAGCTAGAGAAATTGTTGAAAGCTAGATTTATCTGAGTCATTGCCTACGCAAGATGGATCTCCAATGTAGTCCCAGTGTCTAAATCTAATAAATCTATTAGGACCTGTACAGACTTCAGAGACTTAAACAAAGCATGTTCGTAGGATGAATTACTGCTACCTAACATTGACATGATCATAGACCTCACAGAAGAGTACCAGATGTATTCATTAATGGACAAATTCTTTGGCTATAATAAAATCAAAATTGCCCTAAGAATCAAGAGAAAACTGCATTTACATGCACACGGGGCACCTTTTGCTGGAATGTCATGCCATTTGGGTTAAAGAATGCCGGTGCAACATATCAAAGAGCCATGACAACTATATTACTGTTGGAAATATAGATGGAGTAACTGAGAGGGGAGGGGTGAATCAGTTACCACAAAAATAAATCCACAAGTCCCTTAGATGTTTTTAATATATACTACTGTTACTCAGTAGATTAACTTATTATTGTTCATTAAACATTCATAGTTATTGACATGCATAAATCAAATAGCATAAACACAAGTGACACCAGATATAACGTGGAAACCCAATTTGGGAAAACCACC
>MU225325.1:4294812-4315436 GCA_018584345.1 Thuja plicata | reverse complement strand
CTCTCTTTGAATTCGCAACTTGATCTTTCATATATACCCTTCGAGTTATCAAGTCGGCCCAATTACAAGTTTCAATTAATAAATATTACATTGGTCGGCTGAATAAACATTTACAAATAATATCCTTTGCAGGCCGACGCAGTCCAAAAATGATATTCCAGTGTTGACCAACTGATGCTCGGTGAACACTGTAGATTCTGCGAAAATCCTTCGGTAACCGAATGAACTCGGTAAGCACTGACTTTCCTTCACATTTTCTTTGATGACCGACTGAACTTGGTAAAGACTGAATTTCCTTTGTCGACCGAGTGAGTTCGGTAGTAACTAACTTCTCGGTATAGTATTCTGGAGCGCTTGGTAGACTCTGTAAATAGCTTCTCTTACCGACTGAGCTCGGTAGACTCGGTTAACTGCCTTGCTGAACATTCTGAGCTCGGTAGACTCTGTCTAATGACTGATATGACATTTGTGTAACATCAAGGACAATACACAATTAAACAATTGTTTCCAACAATTACATGACATGATGCACAAGAACATGGAGGATTACGTGGAAGACACCTTAGCCAAATCTAAAGAAAGGAGCACTCACATTGCTGACTTGAGATAGATCTTGGATTGAATGGAGAAATTCCAACTCAGGCTCAATCTAAAGAAGTGTGCCTTTGGCGTCCAATTAGGAAAACTCTTAGGGTTTATAGTTTCAGCATAGGGAATTGAGGTAGATCCAACAAAGGTAAAAGCTATTCTAGAAATGACTCCTCCACACAACATCAGTAAAATGAGGACATTACAAGGGAGACTCCAATAAATTAGGAGGTTCATGTCACAACTTGCTGACCGAGCACAACCATTTACCAAATTACTACATAAAGGGGTCACCTTCATATGGGATGAACACTGTGAAGCCAATTCAGAGAACTAAAAGGGTACCTAGCTACTCCTATTCTTATGGCGTCTATTCATGGAAAGGCATTACTCCTATATATCTCAGCTATAGCTACATCATTAGGAGTATTATTAGCACAAGAGGATAAAACAAGGAAAGAAAGAGCTATCTACTATATCAGTAGAACACTAGTCTCCTATGAGCTCAATTATAACATTATTGAGAAAGCATGCTTAGCAGTCGTCTTCGCATCACAAAAATTAAGACACTACATGCTCTCACATACAGTAAGGATCATTGCTAAGATTGATCCTCTAAAGTACCTTTAAAGCAAAACAACATTAACAGGACACTTAGCAAAATGGGTCCTCATTCTAAGTGAATTTGACATTGAGTATGTGGATAAGAGAGCTATTAAAGGTCAAGTCCTTGCTGACCAGCTAGCTGATTCACCACTTCAAGATAATGAACCTTTGTAGATTGAATTCCCTAATGAGACAATCATGCAACTAACTGAGCATCCATGGAAGATTTATTTTTACAGTTCTTTCACATAGCAAGGCTCGGGAGTAGGAGTTCTATTCATAACTCCTCAAGGCTACAAGATACCCAAGTCTTACAAACTAATGTTTCCATGCACGAACAACATTTCTAAATATGAAGCATTGGTAAATGGACTCAAGCTTGCCACAAAATGGAAAATTTTAGAGTTGCATGTATATGGTGAATCTCAACTCATTATCAATCAAGTTAATTTAGATTACCAGACAAAATATGAAAATTTGATACCCTACAAGAAACTGGTTGATGATTTAAAGAAATATTTTGTCTTCATCACATTCCACCAAGTACCCATAATATAAAATAAGGCTATAGATGCTATGGCTACATTGGTGTCCATGTTACAACTGGAGGAACATTTGTTCTGCTATGACTTCTTGGTGGAAGAATTGTCCTATCCAGCCTTTGATACCCGTAAATACCAAGTAATCTGTGCTTTAAACACCCCAGACCAATCTCGGTATGCCAATATCATTTCCTAACTCACTGACCAAACCATTCCTACTAATCTATCTAGAAATGATCAGAAAAGGGCCCTGATTAGGACAACACTGTGTTATGTCCTCATAACTAATAACTTATATCAACGAGGTCTAGACGGTATGCTTCTTAGATGTTTAGAACTTAAAGAGTCTGATCTCGCATTAAAAGAAGTCCACGAAGGTGTATGTGGATCACACTCGAATGAATTTTCATTATCTATGAAACTTCTCAGAGTTGGCTATTACTATCCTACCATGGAAAAAGATTCTATTCAATTCTCAAAAACATGTCATAAATGTCAGACACATGAAAATCTCATCCATGCTCCTGCTAGAGAACTTATACCTTTACTTACACATTAGCCATTTCAGCAATGGGCCTTTGACTTGGTTGGACAAATATATCCCAATTATTCAAATGGACACAAATTCATGATTACGACCACTGAGTATTTCACAAAGTGGGTGGAAGTCGTGCCTCTAATCAAAGCCACGGGAAAACAAGTGGCTATGTTCATTCTAAACTACATTATTTGTAGATATGGGATACCCTCTTCAATTGTAACAAACAATGGGGGCCAATTTAAAAATCAAGACATTGATGACCTTTGTGAACAATTCCATATCACTCAACACTGCTCCTCAATCTATTACCCTCAAGGTAATGGACAGGCTGAGGCATCCAATAAAAATATTCTGAAAATCCTACATATAACTGTGAGTAAATCTGGTAGAGATTGGCATCTAAAACTGAATCCAGCAGTATGGGCCTATAGAAAAATCATCATAACACCAACTGGAGCCATGCCATTTTCTCTAGTCTATGGCGTTGAAGTAGTACTACCTATTGAGGTTGAAATCCCATCTTTGTGGATATCTTTACAAGGTCTTGTTACTGATGAGTAGTACTGCATTGATAGGGTGAATTCTTTGGACCTACTAGATGAGTGCAAACAATAGGCATTTGACCATCTGAAGGTGTACCAAGACCGCATGTCCAAAGGGTACAAAAAGAAGGTCAAGCCACACAAATTTGAAGTGGGAGATCTCATCTTAAAAGAGAATCCTAAGAACCATCCCAATAGAGAATAGACGGGAAAATTTGAACCTAACTAGCTAGGAACTTATGTTATCACTACTACTTTTGGGACTAGAGCTTATCAAATAGCTATACCTAAGGGAGATGTTCTTCCAGATCCTATCAATACTCTACATCTGAAGTGGTTCTATACTTAATTTTTGGCTAGCAGAGCCTGTACAACAAAAAGTTTTCAGAAAATAACAAAAACATTCAGAAAATTGATCCTGAAGAAATCCAAAAACAATAGAAAAAGTCCTGAAGAAAGGGTATCCTTGGTGAAAACCTGGTAAACAGGCGCCTTGATACTACAAAAACATTCAAAAACACAAAAATAGAAAAAGAGAAAAGTGCCTTGATGACAACCTGATCAAACAGGCATCTTGGTAGCAAAAAGAAAGAAAAGATCTTGCCAAGTGGTGAAAACCTGGCAATTAGGCATCACTTGTGTTTTGAACTCCATCTATCAAAGCATCATTGATATTAGGCCTTCACAATTACACCTATGCTAAAATGCTGACTTTGTTTCCTTACGACTATCTTATCCTTGCTTGGGATTTGTCTATCTTTTCGATTCTAGGGAAAAAATCATTTTGCACTGGCGGCATCTTTGACAACCTGATAGGTTTCATTGGCTAGGTCATCATAGATGATTTGTCTTGTGATACGCTACTCTCAGATACTTTCACTCCCACTATCACTTTTATAAAACAAGGATGACACAAACATTGCACTAACATGAACGTTGTTCCTAAGACCTCCATTGGATTCTAAACACGACAAGATTGTATATAGACATGGAACACCTATTTGCTTGAATTCCTACTTTTTGATTTTTGAATCTATAGTGTGCTTGAAAAATGAATCTATAGTATTACTTAAACACAGTTTGGTCTTGGATTGATCATAACTCTTTTATGTCCTGGTGATGTTTAAACTAGGGGCATCTAAGAAGTTATGAATTTTTATTGATTCTCAATTGATGTTTTTATACCTTCCAAGTTACTCCATGATGTCTGTGTAAAGACAAAGAGTCGCAAGGATAGGGGGCATAACATTTTCTTGTTTTTTTTGCGTATGGTGATTGTTCCAAGTAATCCTATAAATTTCACCTAACTTGGATGTTTATGGTAAGAGCTGCCATCATGAGTGGATAGTGGCATATATCTCGATCTTTGTTATGTGTAAACTATGGTGAGGTTGAAACAATTTCCTTGTCTATTTTATGATTCAGATTCTCACTAAGGTATACGACGCATAATGTACCCAAGGATATGAATTTTCAAGGTCATTGCGGGTTCAATATCTTGCCTTAGACAGATTTTGATATAATAAAAGGAAGGTGACTATTTTGTTATCCTGGCTTCTATGCCTTGATGCCTAAGTCTATTTCTAACATTCCAATAAATATAGTATTCATATTGTCATAATATCAGTAGGTATTAGTGATGGTTATACTATCAGGTGGTATACATTCTAAAAATCGCCCAATGATGATAAAAATGTTGCAATATTTTCTAATAGTGACAAGTCCTAAGAGTCTGCATATAGCTGCATTTAGAGGTTGCATGATGAATTTTGAAGGAAATAAAAACATTTGGGAATTTGTGCTGAAAAGTGATTTCTATCTTTATTCTTCTAAAAACCAAGTTAATTACATCCACCCATATTACTGATATATATATCATTGCATATCCATAGCATAAATTTTGCATTCATAAAAAGAATCAGTAGGAAAATACAAAAACAAAGCATCCATATATTTCATTTTTACTTTTCCATCCTAAAGTGCATCCATACATTCTAAATTGCATAAAGAAAAAAATCAAAAATATACATTTGCCCCATTTTAAACATCATCAGGACATAGTTATAAAATCAAAAACATATTTATATTAGTGATAAATCCACAAAACAACATAAAAGATGTCATCATCTAAATCTAACTCATCAAGAGACCCAAATATAATCACATGTGAAAAATAAATCTATCAAAATAGATGAAACTCATATAACATGTCAGGAATAGAATCAATGGCATCAGATATATATATCTCAAAACATGGTAGAAATCAAAGCATGGCAAAAATCCACATAAAGAGTATCAAAGGGAAAAAAAATGAATAAGATATCTATATGTATGTCATGTACAAAAAGAGGATCTCAGAAGGATACAGATATACAATATGAACTTAGATATACAAAATGAGACAAAATATCTCAGCTCTGGCTCCCACCCTCTCCCTGATCTGGAGGAGGAGGCATTTCCCCTTTAGACTACTGTGCTAGGTGTCAAAAAGATACCGCTCTCTGTCCCTCTGGAAGTGCAGCATGGTATAGAGAATAATAATATGTGGCTATATGAGCTTGATGGACTGCAATCTGAGCCTGTGCATCTCTCTCTTCTCTGAGCATGTCACCATGTCTATCCTTCTCTGCCCTAAGCCTCTCTAGCTGTTTGTCCCTATCAGCCAGCAATGCATCTGAAACACTAACTCTAGCCTCTAAGAAGTAATCTGTGCCCTAAGATACTCTTTCTCCTTCTCACACTGAGATAAGGGATCTTCATCCCTGCCTGAACCCCTGCCGGTATCCTATCCTGCAGATATATCTTGTGACCGATCAGGCTGTCTCTACTATTGTTGCCTCTACCTCTTCTAATCTCCTATTAATAATGGCCCTAGATTCATCCTAGGAGAAACAAATCTAAAGCAGGTGCATCGACCCTCTCCACTACCACTGGCCACATCTCCCATACCACCCATAGCACCACCACCCCTGTCATCTCCGCACTCATCACCATCATCTGGAGGAGGCCCTCTCCCATCTCTCCCTCCATCTTGGCCTCTATCCCTCCCTCCATGTTGGCCTCTACCCCTATCTCTTTTTACTCCTCCCCTCCCTCTGGTAGGATGCTCATCCAGATCATAATCAATTGACTCCTCGATGAAAGAAATGGGCTCCACCGACACTGTGAAACATGGAAACAGATATTGAAGCATCTCTGCAACATACCCATTAGAAACACCTGCATCAGTTATATCAAGGTGAAGGTCCCAATCTACTCTAACCATGTCTTAGATCTCCTAGTGAGCTGTGTTGTACCTTAGCTGGACACCCCATAGTGGTGTCTCATCTCAGATCTGTGCATATACTGTAATATCTTGTTTCCTACCCTACCGACGGTCGTACTGTTTGAGGACTTTGGTGTGTATGAACTGCTCTATAATATAGCTGGTCCATCTAATGAGATACCAACTCTGGAACAAAAATGGTACCTTCCTGGCATCTAAAGTCCACTCCTTGTAGTCTAAATATGGTCGCCATATGACCTCTGTCATATCATCAAAGAGTTTGCACCAGTACTCTACCTTGCCTAGATGAGGCTGCTGAATAAGACTTGCATACTTATATACATATGGGAACTTAGGTGCCCGCTGCCTATCTAATATCATATGTGTAATAGGGATATGCTCCCAGAACTAGATCTAAAGAATCGGGATACCCACAGTCATGCTCCAGGTATAGTGGTACACGATCTCATGAATCTCACGGTACATATGGGCTAGAATGCAGCTGCCCCCTGCAAATCTCCATCTCTGGACAACCATCTACTCAAGCATGTCCACCCAACCAACCATAAACCCATGATGTCATCTGTCTGGCATCAAAATGCCACCAATCAAGCCTACCATGTATACATATATCCAATTATAATGATCCACCATGTAATCCCAAGACAAGTATATGCGGTCAATAGTATCATCCTAAAAGCATCGGTGAGCTATACCAATCACCATGGTACAAGTAGACTCAAAGCACACCTTGCGGCCCATAATGGGAACATGAAGTATGTGCCATACAGCCTTCGGAGTAAGTATCATCTCCCCGGTCGAGAGATGGAAGGTGTTGTGCTCTGAGTGCCATCTCTCGGCAAGAGAATTCAACAACCCTTAGTTTACCCCTCTATCGGGTAAACCTATCAATAATCGTAATCCACATTGGACTATTGTCTCCTGCTCATCATCTGTTAAAACTCCAAAAAATGTGAGCACACATCCTAGATATGTGCCTCGAAAGGTGACTACCTCAAAATCAACCTATTTTGACAAATATGAGATAACTTGTTATTCTATCTAAGCTACAAACACAGAAATATAAATCAGCTAAGTGATTACAGATCCACAACAGACACACAATTCAGAAAGAATAAATTTCTAAGTCCAAAAATGAGATGCGATTCTGGAAATTAGATGCAATCTCTTTTACCAGATGCAATCCTGGACAACTAGGATACGATTGAGCATACTGGATGCAATCCTGGAAAATCAGGATGTGATCCAAAATGTAGGGTACGATCCTAAATTGGTAGGGTGTGACCAAACTAAAATTTTAACCCAAAACTAAGCCTAAAATAGAGTAACAAGATGCGATCCAGAGTATCCTAGATGCGATGTAGAAATCTGGGAAAATAGGACGCAATCTTGGAAATACCGGATGTGATGCGGGTTTGACAGGGTGTGATCTGGAATCCCGGATGCGACCCAAAATTGAAATGGCTGTAAAAGCTACAAAAATGCGTAAAAATCAAATTTGCAAATTTCACAAGGTAGTTTTACGAGCACTTACCAGAGGTGGGTAGTTGGCTAAGTGCTGGTGTCGATGGCTCATCTCAAAATGATGCTTCCTCATAGGGACCACCATCTTCTCTGCAGAGCTCTCAGAATTACTATGGGTAAAAGTGAAAATAAATAGTAAAATGGTAATTTTGAAGCTATTTATTGGTCTTTTGAGCTATTTAGGAGTTCTAAAACTCCTCCTAGGCAACTGAAACTACATTTTTATTCTCTTTTTAATCAATCGAGAACCAAATCGAAGGTTCCTAAGGTGTTTTATATAGCACAGTACCATTTTTACGACAGTTTTGAAAAATGCAGATTTGCTTCATTTGTTCCAAGAAACTGTCAAAATGCACATTTATCATAAATCTTGGTCTAACATCATTTTATCCATCTCACCACTCACATTTTCACGTAATTAACTTGGTTTTTGTGTGTTTATTTTTAACACACCCCCGTTTCTTCACTTCTTCTACTCTATTCTTTCTTTCCCTAACGACTTCTTGCAAGTAAAAACATTCTTTCAACCAAGGGATTTTATTCTTTTCCTTCTATTTCATTCCCAAGGGGGCATGATCACACTATCATCAATTAAATTTTTGCTTGAAACAACATTAAAATGACTTTATTATCAAAGAAACTAGGGGCATGACAATTTCCTTGACTAAGTCAGAACTGTTGGATAGAAAGCTTTGGTTCTCATAAGCTGGATATCTTTTGTTTCCTTATTTTAAAAGATTCTTACTAAGCTCCTGGAAACTTCATATTGACTTTCATATGACAACCAAGTTCAGAATCAGTATTATCAATCTTTAGACAACAACCAAGTTTAGAATTGGTATCTTTAAAAATATTTTATTGACCTTTGGACGACAACCAAGTTCAAAGTCAATTCTATCAGTTTAGTTCAATCAAGTGCGAGACTGATCTCATCAACATTTTGTTCGATAACCAAGAATGGAATTCTCAATCTTTCTGAAGTCAAAATCAAAACTTTCTTTGAATCAATGCGCTTCTTGCACATCAATTCAAAGAAGGGCAAATGTAATGAACTAGATTTGGTCTTCTTTGACTATAGACCCTATTTTCCCTAAGTGTGATTGTACCCCCAATTATGTTCAAGTGACCCTGTTACTTCTTGGCATAATTCTTTTGAAATCAATTTAATCTCCTAGAAGTGATTAAATCACTAAATTATTGACTTTTAGCCAAAATCAAAATCAATTAAATACATGGCTAAAATGATTAATTTGCTAGGAATTAAATAATTCCTAAATCAATTGCTCACTTGCAAATGAACCCATTCCCCTAGCCTAATTAATTTAATTAAAATGGCTATAGTCCCCTTAATTATTGAAAAGCAATAAAATGCTTAAATAATTAAATCCTATATATTTAAATGAATTATGTCAAAAAATTCATTTCATTTATATTCCCCTAAACCCCAACCTAACCTATCTCAACCACTTCTACCCTAGGTTCTAACCCAGCCCAACCTATCCCCCCCATGCTAATCTAATTCTAATCCTAATTCTATCCTAACCCACCTCCTAATGTTGTCACATTCCATTAAGGAATGATTAAGGACTCCACCCACTTGAGAAAGTCAAGGAATATAAAGATTCCTTCCCTCAAGTCCACTTTCTCAAGCCATCCTCTTACACCCTTCCCATGCTTCTTTAAGGCTCTCATTAATGCCTGATTAATGAAGATTCCTTAAGCCCGTGTCTCCCCATGCCTATTGAATCCCTTTGGCATTTAATTCTTCTTACACACCATTATTGATATTTTCAACTCATTAATGCACCCTGTCCCCCCTCTCTCTCCTCATTCTTCTATAAATAGAAGGCATTTTTTAGAGCAAATAAACCCTTACCTTATATTGAAAATGCATTGTTATGCTACTAGGATTTAGATGCATTCATATTTCATTCATAGTTTCATTATCATGCATTGTTATTATCTTCACTTTTAGAGATAAATATGCATGTTTTCTTATCATTTAGTTTGTTTTAAATCAAATATTTCATGCTAAGTTGTATATGTCACTGATAGTAGCATAATCCAAGGGCTATTTTTTTTCTTATCATACTCTTCTTAGTTAGAAAGCAATAGGTCAATTTTAGTGGATTTATATGCTCGTCTAACCCCTTTTTCGCTAATGCAATGATTTATTGAAGTGTCGTGTTGCAGATAACAAGTGCACACCAAATCATATTGTATGAGAAATTTGAGGGTCATTATAGGTCAAAAAATATTGGTACTATTGTGTTATAAGGTGTGGAGCACTTCCTTGTGAGATCATCCTTGAGGGTTATAGGTCTCATTACATCTAGGTTGGGTAGAGTGTGGAATTGAGGAGGGATATGAATTTAGTGGTATCAGAGCTTAGGAATATATCCTAAGGAATAAAAATTTGAAGAAAGGTATGGAAGATGGAGAAGAATAACTACCCCAAGAATGACCAATGTGGAACTAGCCAAGATAGTGAAAGAACAGATTGTAGAAAATAGGAAATTCAGGGAAGAGATTGCTAAGATGAAGAGCTAGGTGAGAGGAGGAAGAGATGATGGTTACTCTGGATATAATGAAGAAGGGTGTGAAGAGGACATCCCTAGGAAGGAAGAATAAGAGAAATTTTCTGCAGGCCAGAGACCCCCTCCTTAATGTCCTCAAATCTATGGAGAGGAGAACCATGGATGTCAAATTGGAATGACCAATATTTAGTGGGAAGATGGACCCTGACTTGGTCACATATTGGATTGAATATTTAACAAGCTTCTTTGAGTGTGAGGAGATTCCTGAACACCAAAGAGTGAAGATGTCAAAATCAAAGTTGAAGGGGGAAACACTAACATGGTGGAACTTCATCCAACAAGAAAGGGAAAGGAAGAAAAGAACATGATCACTTCATGGAAGAATAAGGTTTCCTTCGTCAGATAAACATATGTACCTGAGGATTATGAAATCCAGCTTCAAAAAAGAAGACATAATATAACAAAAAAAGACATGGACATGGGTACCTATACTAAAGAGTTTTAGAGGCACTGTATGAAATCTCAGAAAAAAAAAAGACTGAGAGTGAAAATGTAGCAAGGCATATGAAAATTCTAAGGATAAACATTTAAGATGAATTGAATCTCTTGAGCCCTGACACAGTACAAAAATTATATCAACTAGCATTGAAGGTAGAGGATAAGATAAAAAATAGATATGATTAGAACAATAGAGGCAGAGGTAACAAGAACTTTAGAGGAAGAGGGAACTCTTGGGGAAGAGGAAAGTCTTCTAAACCATTTGGTGAACAAAATCAGGGAGACAAGGAGCAAGAAGAATCAAGCTCTAGAGGAAACTACAAAGGGAGAAGACCCTTTTGAAGGGGAATATTTGGGGCATGAAACAATGGGCCCATAAAATGCTTCAATTGTAATCAATTAGGGCACCATGCCAGTAGATGTTTAGAAAGGATGGGATCTAATACCCAAGGAGAAAGAAGGACATAGTTGACACAAGAAGACAATCAGAGTGTTAAATTCCCATCTAAAGAACTACAACCTAAAGGAGCACACTTAATTATGAGACAAAAATTGTTGCAAGTTCATCAAGCCCAAGAACCACCATAGATGAAAGCTTTGTTTAGAACCAACTGCAAAAGCCATGGAAAGGTATGCAAACTGCTCAATCATTCTGGTTCTACAGAAAATTTAGTGTCAAATAGAATGGTGTACAAACTTAAGTTGAAAATGTTTCCTCATTTTTGTCCATATAATGTTTCATAGCTTTCTAAGGGTCAAAAAAATATAGTGAAAGAACCAACTTGGGTACAATTATCTATAGGACACTAGAAAGACAAAGTCCCGTGTGACATAGTAGATATGGATTTATGCCATCTACTCTTAGGTAGACCATGGAAAGATGATGTGGATGCCACTCATAGTAGAAGGAAAAATACATATACCCAAATCAAGGATGGAATATTCTATACTATGAAGCACTTATCTTATCCAAAATGAGAAAAAGAACCCCTAGTCATAGTCATTGGGGAAAATGAGATGGCCAAAACCATAAATGAATCTGAAGGAGGGTATGCATTAATCATGAAACTAATGCAGGATAATCCTGAGGTAGATGGAAATCTAACATGTTAGAGTTATTTTTTTGGAGATATCGGTTGCTGAATTATTGCTCAATTGGAGTATTAGACGAGGGGCACTATCACAAAAGGGGCTCAGCTACAGTAGGGCTCGGCTTCTAGAGGGTTCGGTAAAAAAATTCTCTGCATTTATTCTGGCTTGACAATGTTTGAGGGAGCTCGGTCACTATTGTTTCTTGGCAATTATTAAGGGAGATTGGTCACTACCATTTCTCGACAATGCTTGGAAGTTTTCTTTGGTGCTCGACAGTGTGGCTGGCCAACTTGTGTTCTTTTAGGTTTGGGGGGCTGACTTGTAGTAATTTAACTGAACCTCTCATTCATGGATGCATATGGACGTATTTGGGTCTTGGATCTTTATCCTATGTGCATTTAATATTTTTTTCAGGCTGACTTGTGGCTTGGATATGCATTAATGTAACGGTTTATTTGCAAAGGACAACTTGTGGTCCTGCTTGTATTTAAGGAGGTTTATGGTAGAGTGTTGGGATAGAATAGATGTAGATAAAGTGATTCAAGTTGCAATCTAGAGTTGGGAATTTGTGAGTAGAGCTAGTGGCTGAGGTTTAGAAACAATAGATTGCTTGGAGGCCTATGTGTCCAAGTTCAAATCTTGCCAAATGTTTCTACCAGATTGTTGTGACCCTTTGTTGCAGATCTGGCTAGCTAGGGTTTGGTTTGAATTTAATCTTGATGGATCTTGAAAAACTATTATTTTCTAAATTAGTGTTGTAATTGTTTGTAATTGGCCAGAACCAGGAAGGCCTTACAACCCGAGATGTTGCAATAAATTGAATGTTGATTCATATTCATTATTTTTGTGTGGTTCCACCGTGTTTCTTTGGTTGTATCGGGGTTTGGCCTGTCCATTCTTGGATCCTCCATTATTTGACTGAATTAGATGGTATTAGAGCTTGAATTTTTTGAGTGTGTGGATAGATTGCCGAGGGTGAGGAAGTTTACACTAGGACCTTGGATAGAGAAACTTTGTGATTTTTTACCTTGAGTTTTCAAAGATGCCTCCAAGAAGATTGGACGCTAGGGAAATTGAAGATCTCTATGATGTTGTGGAGTCAAGGGTTATAGATAAGGTTAAATAAGATTTCAGATCTGAGATGGAATTAACAAAGAATCACATTATCATTGAGATCATAAGGGCTATGACTAATGTACCTTGGAATGTGGGCACTGAGTATGGTTATGAGGAAGTTGTTGAAGACTTTGAAGCTACTCGATCTACTGTAGAGGATAGAATTGACCGTGTAGATAGATATATGGATCACAGAGCTAGTCGGTTGGATAGATATAGCCCTTGGCTGAAGTTGAAGCATAAGATGGATGTTTCTAATTTCTAAGGTACTTGAATCCTATAGACCTGATCGATTCGATTGGTGAATTAGAAGACTACTTTGAGTTAGAGGATATTGGTGATCCACTTAGGGTAAGGTTGGCATAGACTAAGATGAAAGGACATGCTCCTCTTTGTTGGAAAGAATTGCAGAGAGATAGAGAAGAAGAAGCCGAACTAAAGATCACTAGATGGATATTGATGGTGACTAAGTTAAAGGTTAAGTTCATACCTATTGACTATGAACTTGAGTTTTTTAAGAGGTTGTAGAATCTGAAACAGGAGGAATTTTCTATGAAGGATTATACTGAGGAGTTATATAAGTTGACTATTCAGTCTGGGAATAGAGAACTTTCCAAGAAGAAGGTAGCTCGGTATGTCAATGGTTTGAGATTCAATATTCAGGATGAGATTTGTTAGGATTAGGTAATTGTTACCCAATTTTATTCATTCAATTGGTTAAGATTGCTAGCCTAATTACTAGGTGAGTTGCTAAATAACCTATTTTGCACATTATTAGTGATCTGAATTAAATTTGTGTTCATTTCCTAGAAGCTAAAAATTAAAGGTACAGAAAGGAAAGGATCAAGCTAAGATATCCAAGAAATAAAATGATATATACATTAGATCATATTCAATTTAAACATAAATAACAAGTATGTGTAGAAGGGAAATAAATCATGTATCTAAGCTCACACAGGTCATAAGCATAGCCAACTCCTAGAAATCTATGGCTAATTACATGCACGCACAAAATAAAATGAACATAAACAATAGGTTATCGGACATTGCTTGAGGAGAAGAAGAGGTGTTGACCCAGGCGTGACTCCAGTGTGCTCTTGAATGGATCCATAATCTACAAGAAAAAGAAGAAATGGGGTTAGATCCAATGGATCTAAGAAATGCATGATAATTTTTTATCTACATACACTTAAAATCATGCATGCATAGAATCAAACATACATCAAGAGAAGGAAACCATGTTCTAGGCATGAACATACCCACCACAATACTGCAAAGGAAAGAAGGATGCCATGTTTTTCTAATCTTTTTTTTCCATGTGTAGGTACAGAAGAAGTTATTTTATTGCATTTATATGTGATAAATTCCCTCACTCATGCACATGTAGTGTTTAAGGGCAGCCAACACAGGCCACCTTTAAAGAAACAACTGTGCATGGGGAAGAACACTTATGAAGATGAAGACTCTCTAGGATAAATAATGGATGGTGTTGCTCTATAATGTGGGCACTATCAGGAAGCCCTCAAATATTCTTGATAGAGTCCACATTGATAGGGTAGAAACACCCATGATCAAGTGTTGAGCCCTCCTAGTACTCTACATTTAAACAATGAGGATTATCCAAGGATCTATCAAAATAGAGTTTCAGATTATCCTCACAGTCCCAAGGAGGAGCACTAATCTAGAAGGAGAAAATAGAATGAAACAATAGTAACCATGGATTATTTAGAATACTTAAGGTAAGGGTACATCAACGGTGTATGAAGACACAGGAAATGCATATGAAACATTCTGCAATTGCAGCATAGCATGGTGGATCTCAACAGTTGGATACACAAAATACAACAATGATGCATGCACCTCCAAATTTCATGGAAGCAAGAAGTATGGTGTTTTGCATATGAATCAATGCATGCATATCATATGTAAGCAAGAAATGAAAACAACATGTAAGTTCTAGAATTTAATATCAGTGTTGGTTGTATATGAATAAAGATGATATGCATGTTTAAATGCATCTAACAAGCAGTGTTAGGATATCAATGATGTATGGTGATTAAAATGTTAAACTAGCAACTTTAAAAGAGGCTAGATGTATTCAAAACAATAATGGGCAAGTACTTGATTCATTCTACAAAACTATTAGTTGCATTATAACAACAATGGGCATAACACCAAGGAATGAAAACATTGCCTTTTTCAAAATCAAGCATGTTTTACATAGTGCCTCAAAGAGTTAACAACAACAATGGAGCCATAACCTTACAAAATATATCCATGGATAGAATTGCAACATCATGGCACCACTTCCTATGGAGGCAAAAGAGGAAAAACATGTTCGAGAGTTTACAAAAATAGTCATAGCCCGTGGTTTCAAAAGATAGCAGAAAGGTGGGTGGATATAACAAGTTTTTGATCAAGCATGGGCAGCATTATAGACTCATGGTGACCCTTCCGGTGGAGCCAAATGATGACATTCAAAGGTATAAATAGCATGAAGATAGCAACAAGTAACAAGAAGTGGAAACAACAAAACACCATCTTCTCTGGATGATGCATGCACGTCCAAAGTTCAGGGTAGCATGTTTTTGATGTATTTCAATTCCATGAAAAATATTACAAGGAAAAAATGTCATCATCCATGGAGGAAAAATTAAATTACTGCATTTACAATAGCACGACAGCAAGCATGAAGCCCACACCATAGAGCAAAGTTGCAAAGTAACTTCTAGCAAGCTATTACCACATGCAAAAACAATATTAGAAGGAAAAAACACCACCATCTGTGGGTTTGAAATGAAGATGAGAACATATAGAAACATATTTTGTGTGGATTACTTTCATAAACAATAAAACATTTCAAAAATGCCCTTCTCTATGGAGAAAAAATAGTTTTTTGACAAAAATTTGCATACATGGCATAAAAGAATGAGCAAATATGTTGTCAATAATATCAAGGAGCTTATTTCTAGTCCATAGACAGCAAGATAATGCCAAAATTCCATATTTTATGGATCCAAAATACACATTGCAAGACAATCTATAATGCCCTAGTTACCATGTTTTTTGACAGTGAGCAAATGAAGACATAAATAGAAATGTTTTAAAGCATGGATATGCAGAGTGGTGGCCTCGTCATCAACATTAAAAAAAATTGTAATGAGTTAAAACCCCGTAGTGATGCAAAGATGTAGATTGAAGATGGATCATTGAAGAAAAACAGAGGTGTAGAGCACAACATTATGCAACCAAGCTATCAAATGAAGGCAGTGAATAATGATGAACTTTCTTTGATGCCTTATGAGATCAAACTTGCCATTTTCAAACTCCATCTACATCAGAAGATTGATCCAAGAGCTGGAAGGTTTCTAAAAATCATGGTTTCTTTCCATTTCAAATGGAATCTAGAGCAAAAAAAATCGTGTTTCCTCTTGCAAATTTGATGAAGGATGAAAACCATATATTTTATGGCTTTTTTGGTTATGTTTTAAATATTTGAAACTATGGTAAGTAAAAGTTAACATAACAGGTGTGGTTATTTTAACGTTTTAAAAGAAAAACCTTTGAAAATATGTTTTTATAACATATATGGTGGGTTTTTGAAAATGTTTTTGGTCTTTCCTAGGGGAGAAATATGTTAATGTTTTAATAAATATTAGGGGCAAGAGTAAATTATTATAATATCCTCCACCTAGGGTGTTGGAAAGATTACTACAATGTAGACAATTGTTATTTTTTCATTGATGTCAAACCTTAACTGGTGAGACTATCACTGTATGTTTGAGTACCTTATCCATTGATTTATGAAGATTTGAAAAGAATGGGATAACAAGAAGACCAAGGAAATGGTTGAGTTATGAGTATAAACTAGGGTAGTTGATCATCTGGCACTTTGGAAAAGTGATGCATTGTTTATCTAGAACTGACAGTTCACTGGAAGGTCAATGCCGAGCAAAGCAAAGTCGATGCCGAGAAATGTGAAAGGTGATACCAAGCAAAGGAAAGATGATGCCAAGCGCCAGTGAAATACTGAGGGAGACAGTGAAATGTCAAGCATCAGTATTTTGTTTATTGATGAGATTTGAGATCTATGGCCAACATAATTGATTTTATTGGGATATGCATTATTAATTAATATTGGTCCATATTCATTTAATGCATAGGAAACCGTTATTAACGCATGGATTCAATGGTTAATTAATGACTGTATTGGATAAGTAAATTAAATGTAAAGATGGAAAGCTCCATCGGATATGACCTAACCTAAGATCTATGATCTTGGTTAAGTGGAAAAAGATTTATCTAACCTAGATGAAGAGGTATAATATAACCTACTATGGTTATTGTTAAGATATTGAAGTGGAATGCAAAGTGTTGCATGGTTAATTGACTGATTGGCAAGACCTAAGTAGTGAAGGCTAAACAAAGAAGTAGAGAGAGATTACTTGATGGATTTCCAAGCAGATCTAAAGTTTGAGATGAGAATGGAGGCCACTCAGTGAATTAGCATTAGAGCTGAAACTGGATCTGGATTTGCAAAGTAAGTTGTATGAATTAGATCACACCTACTGATTACTTTCTAACCATTGTATCAGTTCAAATCCTTTAACCAGGTTGACCTAACAGTCATTGTATAAATCCTTTGAACAAGGTGACATTCAGATTGGAATGTTCTAAGTCCTCTAACAAGGCCACTCCTAATAGGGTGACTAAATCCTTTAACCATGTCACATTTGACAGTGTGTTTTGTAACCTTTAACAGGGTTGGCTCCTCACAGGGCATTACTTCAGAAGAGTAAAATTTGGTAGCATGTTACTGGTGGTTTTTCCCATATTGGGTTTCCACATTAAATCATGGTGTCAAAATGTGTGAATGTTATTGTTTTATTTTATTGTTAAGTTTCTGTAAGCTTATACCACTAGTACAGTAAACTACACACTTTTATTGTTTAGTACTGCCGAGTAGATCTGAGTTGTTGAAGTTGATTTAAAGTTTTATATGGGCACATCTAGACCTAAGGATAACTGATTCACCCCCCCTCAGTTATTCTAAATTCATATTAAAAATTGGTATCAGAGCTGTGTTCTCTTGAAAAGTTTGAATGTACTTGGAGATAAAGATCAAGATGTATAAAAGGGATGCACCAAAGATCAACAAGGAAAACTTTCCTGCATGGAAAAGTTTGATGAAACTTCATCTGGCTGGTATTGGTGATTCTACTAAATGACATATTGAAATAGAATATGTAGCCCCTATTGGAGTTTTGAATGTTGCACAACTAAGAGAGAAGCATGAACATAATCAAGCAATGCTGGAACTTGCATCATCTCAGAACTATCATGAATTTGAGGACATCAAAGATTGTACAAGTGCAAAGAAGATGTGGGATGCCCTTACAACCATCTATGGAGGTGATACAAAAGTACTGAGAGCCAAATCTGAAATCTTGAGAGGTAAGTGTGATGATTTAAAAATGCAAGAAGGAGAAAATATAGTGCAATACTATGATGGGATAAAGGAAGTTGTAAATGCTATTAGAGGAGCTAAGGGAGTAATTGATGATGATACTATCATGAGCAAGGTACTAAGAACACTTCTTCCTATTTATGTTATTAGAGTATCTGCAATTCAAGAACTGAGATGTACTCCTAATAACAATTTAACTCTAGAAAGTCTGGTAGGTAGACTTATTGCATTTGAGATGTCAAATTTTGACAACTATACTCCACAAGATGTTGAATCTGCATTCAAGTCACAGATGGTCATCAGAAAATATAAGAAAGGAAATAAATGTGTGGACAGTGACAGTGACACCTAAGATGATGATCTAGAAGAGCTTGAGGCACCTATGGAAAGAAGACTAGAAAGAGGAAAAGGAAAATTCAAAGGTAAACTTTCTATTATTTGTTTTTCTTGTAATAAAGTTGGTCATATTGCTGCTAGATGCCCTGACAAGAATGAGAAGGATGAAAGAAGGGACGGCAAGTATAAAGACAAAAAGGATGACTGAGACTACAAAAAGTACAAGGACTACAAAGACAAAGGTAAGAAATCCTACTATATAGCTGAAGAAGCTTCTGAAAGTGAATTTGAAAAATCTGATAAAAATCATATAGAAGTAGTGTATGTTGCAATGAAAGATGATACTGATGATGATGAGAAAACTACACTAATTTCTTATATGAGTAAAGGTGATCATTGGATTATTAACAATGGTTGTTCACATCACATGACTGGCGATAAGGAAAAATTTGAAACATTAGATCAATGTAAAGGTGGATATGTTAAATTTGGTAATGACACACCTTGTAGAGTTAAAGGGAAAGGATCAATTCAATTGACTAATAAGACTAGATGTGATGATGTATACTGGGTTGATGATCTTAAGTATAACTTGTTGAGTGTTTCACAGCTAAACACTTCTGGTTACAGAGTTGAGTTCCATTACAGAAAAGAAAAACTCTATGATACAAATGGAGAATTAGTTGGAGGCGGTGAGCAAACAAAAGGTAACTTGTTTTATTTGGATTTAGCTGAAGAGACATGCTTGTTTGCAAAATATAATGATGTTTGACTATGACATAAAAGGCTATGTCATGTTAACTTTGATAACTTGGTAAGCATAAGTAAATTGAAAAAGGTTGGAGGGCTGCCTAAGTTAAAGAAACCTGAGAATGTAATGTGTAAGAAATGTCAGTTGGGCAAGATGACTAAATCTAGTTTTAAAAGCAAAACTCATACTTCTGAGAATATTTTGGAATTAGTTCATACTGACCTTTGTGGACCTATTGGTGAGAAAAGCTACTGTGGAGACAAATATTTTATTCTATTTGTAGATGACTACTCTAGGATGATGACTGTTATGTTTCTCAAAGAAAAATTTGATGCATTTTAGTTATTTAAGTGGTACTTGGAAAAAGTTGAAAAGGAAACATGTAAGAGCCTGAAATTTCTGAGATCTGATAGAGGAGGAGAATTTATTTCTAATGAGTTTAACAGGTTTTGCAATGACCGACGGATAAAAAGACAGATGTCAGCACCTAGGATGCCACCACAGAATGGTATAGCTGAAAGGAGAAATCAATCTATCATGGATTGTGCTAGAACATTGATGATGGAGAAAAATGTTGCATAGAAATATTGGAGAGAAGTTGTAAGCACATCTGTTTATACCCTGAACAAAGTACAAGTCAAGAAAGGTACAAATTCTACACCTTATGAGCTATGGTAAGGATATGCTCCTACTGTAAGTTATTTCAAAGTCTTTGGGAGCAAATTTTTTATACTGAAGGATAACAGAAATGGTAAACTTGATGCTAAAGGAGAAGAAGGTCATGACATTATTTTTCCACTAGTACACTTAGTGAAAAACATTGATAGAGATCACCGACAGACTAAAGCATTACCGCAAGAATACAAGCATTACCGGTGGACTACAAGCATTACCGGAAAACAATGAGCATACCCGACAGAACACAAAGGTCACAAGAAAAATGCTAAGTATGGAATTGACAAGCATCACCGGTGACCAAAAGCATTACCGGCAACACAGTTTTGAGAACTAACCAGACAGGAACAAAAAAGGAAAACCTGATGAAAAGTTCAAGAAAGGAACACCGACGAACAAGAAAATCGACCGTCAGAACCGACAGTCAGTTAAAGAACCCGCAAATTGTGGATCTGATTTTTACACGACGGATAAAGCAATGTAATTCTATTTATAGAGTTTTTATTTGTTTTAAATCATAACT
>MU225325.1:4267883-4280950 GCA_018584345.1 Thuja plicata | reverse complement strand
ATGCAAGCTCAGAAGTCAGAAAGAAGAGTGAACTATGAACTCAGAGGAAGAGATCCCCGGACCTGTAGAACCAAGCACACCACCAGAGGGCATAAACTGAAAAACTCAGAGGAGTGAAAACCCAGAGAAAAATCTAGAAGAAATACCTCTGCCACTGAATAGTAAACAGAATCAGCTTTCCAACGATATCTCATTTTCCGAAAAAGGAGTCCGGATGAGCCAGATATGACTCCCGGAAGGCAAAACAAGACATCGGACTTCAACAGCAAAAAACCCTGTCGAAACGGTGGAACCAAAAACCCTAACCTCTACCATCAGAAAGTGCTCGGAAAGAGCTTTCTGACAGTATATAAAAGTCATAAAAATATGAGGCAGAAGAATCTATGGTGGCCGATAGGCCAGAGACAGGAAAACCATGTTGACAGAAATGATTTCTATATTCAACAATAATGATTTACAAAACTATCTCCTTCTGAATTACAAAGCGGTCAATCCTTATAAAGGATACCGAAACCCTAAAAGGGAAACTACAAGAAATAGAAACTGCCTAAGGTTAGCTGAAGCAAACTAGAGTGAATAGGGAATTTACGAATTAGATCATAATGATTTAAATTAGTAACCCCGATAGACTATTACTCTAACAGGCATTACTTCAGAAGAGTAAAATTTGGTAGCATGTTACTGGTGCTTTTTCCCATATTGAGTTTCCACATTAAATAATGGTGTCAAAATGTGTGAATATTATTGTTGTGTTTTACTGTTAAGTTTTTGCAAGCTTATACCACTAGTACAGTAAACTGCACACTTTTATTATTTATTACTGCCGAGCAGATTTGAGTTGTTGAAGTTGATTTAAAGTTTTATATGGGCACATCTAGACCTGAGGATAACTGATTCACCCCCCCGCTCTCAATTATTCTGAATTCATATTAACACTAGGGCTCATTATATTTTAATATTTTGGGGCTATGACTGATATTTAATGAGTCTTTTATTGACTTAATGTAAATTTATTGTAAATATTTACCAAATGATGCAATTATAAGTCATTTTGGGAAAATATCACATGTTAAAGCATGATTAAGGGTAGAAAAGATTTAGTTTGGTGAAGGAATGATGGTTAAGGCATGATTTTGTAAATTTTTCTCAACTACCCTACGAATCCGGGAGCATGATATTCAGATTCGGGCAACATGTTGGTGAACCTACAAATTGCAGATTTCTAGATATATTCCTGCATCCAGTTCCAGATTTGGTGGATTTTGACATGATGATTTCCAAAATCTTTGGAAATGCAGATTTAGGTGTTCTTCACCTATTTTTACCCCTCTCTTTTTTGGTGATAGCTAGTTCTTCATTCTCTCTCACTCTGAGATTTGAATGCATGTAGCTCTAAGAAGCAAATTGTTTTCTAGCTCCTTTTGGTTGAATACAAAATAGTGATCCTCTTTTTCCTATTGTTTTCTAGATTTTTTAATGGGCTTTGGCCAATGATTATTGTGATTCAAGTTAATCCTTTACCTTGGCATATTGTTCATTTTATTTTTAGAAAACACATGTTATTCTCTAAATTTTAATTTATGTGCTCTCATAGGTCTTTGAGTTTGTGAAATTCATTCATTTCCTTCTCATTGACAATTTGCACCTTGTTATTCTCAAAAGAAATAATATAAATAGGACAAATATATGAATTCCAAGTTGTGTTTAACTCATATTGTGATCATCTTTTACAATCTTTGGATCTTTAAATTTTTGGTGAATCATCTAGGTTTTAAGTCCAGTTTTCAATTCATGCACTATCTCTCCCTTTCCTCCAAAATTTTTAGTTTAAGTTTAAGGTGATTCAATGGGAATCCGACCCTTAATCCAAAGGTCTACTTACATTATAAGCTCCCCACAACCTAGAAGTATTCCCATGTGTCATAGGTTGCTGAGTCTCATGCTTACTCTTTCAGGTGCAATCCTTAGTGACAACATTTTTTGGCATGCCCAGTGGGACAAACTTTGAATCAGTATTCTAGAATATTTCATATGGGTTACTGTTTTGTATGAGTAGTAACTTTTTTCTTATTGTGATTTATGAAGTATCATACTGGGAAAACCTACTCTTGTTTATGCAAATTTGTCTTGTTAGCACATGAATGGGCTATCAACCAGGCAGAGAAAGAATCCTTTCGAATATAGGGAGCTATCTTCATCCAAGAAAAGAGAGAAGATAGTCAAGAGCACTCAACCCCAACCTAGTGCATCTCATCCTATTATTTCCTACTATATCCCTTCAGGTAGTTATGTTATCCCACCACTCCCTATATTATCTCAAGTGCTCTCAATAGTTCAAGTCCTCCCAAACCCACCTATGGCCAGAAATCAGCCTTTTGTGGCTTTTAACCAAGGTAGCCCTCTAAATTTACAGAAGAATAATGACATACCTATGGGAGCCCTCAAAAGTTTGCCAAATTTTACCTGAGAAGACCAAACCTCAACCATAGATCACATAAGAGATTTTTCATCCCTTTGTGGTCTTTACCACATCACTCATGATGATGTTGTTGTTAGGTTATTTGCAGCATCATTCAAAGTTAAAGTCTTGCAATGGTTTAGGGGTCTAGGTGTTGCCCTTACTGCCCAGTTTGAAGATAAGTCTAACCATCTTTCCTTAGTAGAACATCTGACTACCATAAAGAGGTCACATGAGGATCATATGATGGAATTTAATTTTAGGTTCCGGAGACCATAGAAAATAATCACTGCAATAGTTAGGCCCTCAAACCAACATGTTTTCCTATATTATTTGAGGTCCCTTAATAGTGATATTTTTCTAATGATCCAGTCTATGGGAAGGGATAACTTACCAGAAGCCTTTGATATTGTCATAAGGGTAGAGAATAGCCTCATTCAAGTGGGTAAAATATCCCCAAGGCCTCCAATGCCCATCTTTCCAGAATTACAACCTGTTCCTGAAGCAATCTCAACATTGGCCTCTATTCCACCTATCCCAGCTCCAGTTGTAGACCAGTCCCAAGAGTTGAATGAGCTCAAGAAGACCTTGCAAAATGTTACTAATGATTTGGTTATTCTTAAAAGGTACCAGTTTCAACCTAACCAACAACCTTACCAAGCCCCATATTAGGCCCCATATCAACAAAGTAGACCACCTTACCATTCATGATAGTAAGACCAAGCAAGGAATTATAACCAAAGAACCAGCCAGTCCTATAATCCAAATACTCCTAGTGATTCTAGAGAACTTGTTCCTGTAGCATAGAAAAATATGTCCCAGGATTATGAGTGCAATTGCCCATGCAACCAACAACACATGCAAGGAGTCTTCCCTAATGGGTTTGGTCAAAACCTTTGGCACAAAACAATGTTATTGCACAACCAAAGGTACCACAAGAGACTCAAATGCAATAGAATTATTTAGATGGCCCAATTAAGGATAGTGCACTGGATGTGGCTCTCATGAAGTGGCAGAGTGAAGAATTTCGTGGGGTCAACTCTTTCTCCAATAGCAACCAGAATTGTAATCCAGTTTTAGCCAATACAAGATCTATGAAGAGATATATGGAGGTAGAACAAGAATTTTCAAATGGACAATAGCCCTTGGTGGTGGTTTCTCAACTTGAGGTTTCTCATATCTTTCCTCAAGGATAATATATACCAACTAAGGAGCCTGTGAAAGTAGTAGTGCAACCTGTACTGGCACAACCAGAGGTGGCTGCAGGAAAGGGACAACCAAAGGTAAGCTTGGGTTCCTTCAATATAGTTGATAAAATGAAGAAAAATTCTATAAGTGTACCCATGCTAGATAATTTAGCCATTCCTAGGCAAAAGGAATTAATTTTAGATGCTTCATCTAGGATTACTTTGACTCACAAGGATGTTGTAGAGAAACCTAGGATTTTAATGGCTGATGTGTCTCAGAAGGAATAGAATTTAAAAGATAGAATAAATCCCACAAGTAAACAATAGACTTCACAATTCAAGCCTCCTCCCTCCTATGTCACTCTTGTTATTGGAAATTTTTTAGCACACAACTAGATGATTGAATCAGGAGCAAGTAGCTTAGTTATACCTAAGCAATTGGTGGACACCTTAGGGTTACCCTACGAGCCTCTAGATAGGCATGTTATCATATTGGATGGGTCATTAGTCAGTACCATTGGATTGATAAAGAAACTAAGCCTCACCTTGCATGAGTGTCCTAACTTTTCAATTGCCCAAGATATCTATGTTATTGACCTACCACCCTACTTTGCCATTTTCCTTAGCAGAGATTTATTGCCAAGTTGGGTGGGTACCTTTCCTTAGATTGGTCTCATCTATAATTTAGAACTAAGTATGGTGCAAGGGTTAGAATCAAATTAGAGGCCTTTTCAAAATACCATGTTGATCCCTATACACCTAGCCCCATCAATGCCAACCTAACATTCCATGAGCCATAAATTATTGTTTCAAAACCAGAGACCACTACTGAGAGTATCCTAGCTATTGTCTTGGATGAGTGGGCAGAAGAGAACCTAGAAGATGATCCTATTAGAAATATAGAAGTGTTTGGCATAGGCATGTACATCATTCATGAGAAGAATGCAGTGCTCCCAAATTTTATGAAGAAGGAGGATCCATAATAGAAAAAGAATGACCTATGACAATTGTTCTTTGATGGCACCAGAAGTAAGATTGGTGCAGGAGGAGGGGATGCTCTATTTTCATGAAAAAATCAAAGGTATTACTCTGTTGTATGCTTTTCATTTAGCTACACTAATAATACAACAAAATATGAAGCCTTAATTCATATTTTAGAATGGGCCAGGAAGAAAGGCATCAAGTTTTTGCAAGTCTTCGGTGACATTGAATTGATAGTTAATCAGATTCGGAAAACTAACCTCACTAAAAATGAGGTGCTCAAGATTTATAAGCATAGAGTTTGGGATCTGATTGAAGGTTTTGATGCTTTTAATCTACTCTTTCTTCCAATAAATCAGAACAACCAAGCAAACATGATGGCTACAATGGGAGCTAAATATGACATTCCTAAAGAAGTCAAGAATACTAAAATGCAACAGTATGTGAAAATCCTTGTAAGACCTTCATTCGTAGATAAATAGGTAAGCTGGCATATTTTTGAAAGTGATGAACAAATTCTAAATTTTCTGATGGAAGAGGATGAATTTTCTAGTTCTAATCAGAGTAAACAAGCCCATCAATATAATGATCAAATATTGCAGTTAAAACCTAACAAATTATCCAAGGGGTTGGTCACTCTTGAGTCTATTTTTAACTCTGATGATTAGCTTAAGGGAGAAAAGGAAAGCATTGCAGTAAAAGAGGAACATGACCAACCAGCTGAGATACTTTGGGATAAGCTCCTGAAACTTGGGAAGGTATGTACACAACCTAAACAACAAGCATTTGTTTTATTATTCCAAGAATTTAGTGATGTATTTGCATGGGAATACCATGAGTTGAAAGGATTTGACCATGATTTAGCCTAGCACACCATTTAACTTGAACCTAGTGCAAACCCTGTTAGACAGAAACAAAGTCCTATGAAACCCTAACTTAGAGGGACTGATGAAAATTGAGTTAAGAAAAATGATAGAGGCTAACATTATATTTCCTATTAATCATACTTCCTGGGTTTCTAATTTGGTGCCTGTCAGGAAGAAGAATGGTGAAATCTGACTATGTGTGGATTTCAGAGATCTAAACCAAGCCTCATTGAAGGATCACCATCCATTTCCCTCTATAGAACAGATAATATAGTTAGTATCAGGCTCTAACAGATTTTCATTGTTAGATGGTTTTTCTAGTTATAAATAGATCTTGGTGAAAGAGGAGGACCAGTATAAAACAACTTTCACAACTAAATGAGGCACCATGGCATACAGAAAAATGCCTTTTGGGTTATCTAATGCTGGTGCTACTTTCCAGAAATCCATGGAGATGGCATTTTCTAGCTTAATGTATAATTTTTTCCTAGTCTATCTAGATGACATAACTATTTTTTCAAAGAATACTAATGAGCACTTGGTCCATTTGAATCAGATCTTTGAGAGGTGTAGGGAATTTGGAGTCTCCTTGAACCCCAAGAAATGCATCTTTTTGTTCATGAAGGTAGACTTCTAGGGCATATTATCTCCAAAGAGGGTACAACTATTGACCCTGAAAGGATAAGTGCCATCCTGGCACTGACATTGATAGCACATTAGAAAGGGCTGCAAAGTTTCCTTGGGAGAATCAAATTCTTAAGGAGATTCATTCCGAATGTTGCAGCATTATTGAAACCTATAACACAGATGCTAAAAAATTTTGATTCCTTTCATTGGAAAAATGAAGGTAAAAATTTCTTTTAAGAAGTAAAGGAGGCAATAGCCTCTACTCCTACTCTGGTAAACCCAAATTTTTCAAAAGACTTCATTCTTTATTCATTTGGGAATACTAAAAATATATCTTCCATACTAGTTCAATAGAATGATGAGAAGCTGGAGCGACCAATGGCTTTTTTAGCCAAGGATTGGATGGATATGAACTAAACTATAGTTCTGTGGAAAAGAATGTCTTAGAAGTGGTAAGGAGTCTAAAAATGTTTAGACATTTTCTTTCAAATAATGTAGTTCATCTTATGGTTGTCCATCCCTGCATTAAAGATTTCCTTCTAAACAAAAATTTGAGCCATAAGAGAGTAGGATGGAATACTAAAGTAATGGAATATGACATTAAAATCAATGTCACTAAGCTAATAAGAGGAAAGGGACTATGCAATAAAATGGCAGAAGGAGAAGAAGAAAACAATCAACAAGGAACATATTATGTCCCAATGATTCAGAATGAAACCCCCACAAGTTGGACAATAGATATGAAGCACTATCTCTTGACTGGGGAGTGTCCTGTAGGCCTTGACAGAGCCAAGAGGAGGTATTTTCAGCTACAAGCCATCCCTTTTGTCATTCTAGATAATGTTTTATATAGAAAGGATTATAATGATGTCCTGCTAAGATTTGTTGAACTAGATCAGATGGACATAATCCTTGAGGAATTCCATGACAGAGAATTTGGAGGCCATTTTGCAGTAAGAACTACTGCCCTAAAAGTTATGAGGGGAGGATATTACTGGCCCGATCTACACAAATATGCTTTTTCCTGGGTAAGAAAATGTAAAAACTGTACTTTATTTTCAAGAGAGCAGAAGCTAGCATCTCTACCATTGCAACCTATTGAGGTGGAGAAGCCTTTCATAAAGTGGGGGTTAGACTTCATTGGACCCATCAACCCACCCTCTAGTGTTGGACACAAGTGGATCCTCACTGCCACAAATTATTTCACTAAGTGGGCAGAGGCCATAACACTAAAGGATGTAACTGAAGGACCTGTCCTCAATTTCTAACAAGATATGGTAGCAAAATTTGGAACACCTGGATCCATTGTCTTAGAAAATGCATTGGCCTTCCTAGGAATGTAGATTTCAGACTAGGCACTAAAGCATAACATCATCCTAAATACTTCATCTAACTATTACCCTTAGGTAATGGCCAAGTAGAATCGACAAACAAGAACTTGATCAGAATGATTAGGAGAACCATTGAAGGGAATCAGAGAGATTGGCAAAAAAAATTGAAGCTATCCCTGTGAGTAGATACTAGAATAACCCCTAAGAGATAAACAGGTAACTCTCCATACTTTCTAGTCTATGGGAAAGAAGCTAAAGTTCCTATTTCAGTTGAATTGCCTACTTTGAATTTAATCAAGGAAATTGAGCTAGTACAGGAAGATTCCATGCAAGTAAGGCTTGCTGAACTAATGGAACTTGAGGAGACAAGGAAGTTAGCATTAGAGAACCTAGAGATCCATCATGCTCAGATGAATAAAACCTTTGACAAGAATTCCATGCCTAGGGTTTTCAAGGAAGGAGACTTGGTCCTCAAGTGGGATGAGTTGAAGAATAAACTTGGGAGGCACACTAAGTTTGATGCAATCTCAAGTGGACTTTTCATGGTCAAAAGGTGAAACACCCATAATGTCTTCCAATTGTCTTCCATGGAGGGAGAAGAATTGCCCATTCCTGTGAATGGGATTCACCTCAAGCCATGTTATTGATGTTAAAGTACTACCCCTTGTACAATAGTAGTTAGGTGTTTCAGTTTCTATTGCCTATGCTCCCTAAGTGTTGGGAGCACAAGTTTGTTTCATTTTTGGTTTGGTTTCCCTATTTTCTGTTGCTAGCAGTAAGCTAGAGATACATTGATGCAATTCTCAAAGCCTCATCAAGAAAGCATTAGTGATTGGTATGGGTGAGCTAAAGACCCACTGATACAAACCATTCATACTCACAGAATGAATCTCTCACACTAATACCAACATATCTTGGGCATTTAGATTTTTTTGTAAGGAAAACCTATTGTTTTTAGAGTTTGAGCATTTTCAGTTGTGGAAACCAGAGGACTCTATGCCCAATGGATGATGAAGGCAACTGGCCAAGTGGGTACTTATTAGGGAAGCACTCAGCTGAGGTCACCAGATATGTTACCCAATTTTAGATTCATTCAATTGGTTAAGATTGTTAGCCTAATTACTAGGTGAGTTGCTAAATAACCTAGTTTGCATACTATTAGTAATCTGAATTAAATTTGTGTTCATTTCCTAAAAGCTGAAAATAAAAGGTACAAAAAGGAAAGGATCAAGCTAAGATATCCAGGAAATAAAATGATATATACATTGGATCATATTTAGTTTAAACATAAATAACAAGTATGTGCAAAAGGGAAATAAAGAATGTATCTAAGCTCACACAGGCCGTGAGCATAGCCAACTCCTAGAAATATATGGCTAATTACATGCATGCACAAAATAAAATGAACATAAACAACAGGTTACCAGAAATTGCCTGAAGAGAAGAAGAGGTGTTGACCCAGGTGTAACTCTAGTGTGATCCTGCAACAAAAAGAAGAAATTGGGTTATATCCAATGGATCTAAGCAATGCATCATAAGTTGTTATCTACATACACTTATAGTAATGCATGCATAGAATTAGACATACATCAAGAGAAGGAAACCATATTCTAGGTATGAACATACACACCACAATACTACAAGGGAAAGAAGGATACCATGTTTTTCTAATCTTTTTGTTCCATGTGCAGGTACAGAAGAAATTTTTTTATTGCATTTATATGTGATAAATGCCCTCACTCATGCATAGGCAGTCTTTAAGGGAAGCCATCACATGCCACCTTTAAAGAAACAACTATGCATGGGGAAGAACACTTATGAAGACGAAGACTCTCAAGGATAAATAATGGATGGTGTTGCTCTATAATGTGGGCACTGTCAGGAATCCCTCAAATCTTCTTGATAGAGTCCACATTGACAGGGCACAAACACACATGATCAAGTGTCAAGCCTTCCTAGTACTCTACATTGAAACAAGGAGGATTATCCAAGGCTCTATAAAAATAGAATTTTTGATTATCCTCATAATCCTAAGTAGGAGCACTGATCCAAAATGAGGAAATAGAATGAAACAAGAGTAACCATGGAGCATTCAGAATACTTAAGGCAAGGGTACATCAATGTTGTATGAAGACACAAGCATGCATGTGACACATTCTGCAATTTCAGCATAGCATGATGGATCTTAACAGTCGGATACAAAAAATACAACAATGATGCATGCACCTCCAAAGTTCAGGGTAGAAAGAGGTATGGTTTTTTGCATATGAATCCATGAATCTATGCATGCATATCATATGTAAGAAAGCAATGAAAACATCATGTAAGTTCCAGAAGTTTATATCACTGTTGGTTGTACATGAACAAAGATGATATACATGTTTAAATGAATCTAACAAGAAGTGTTAGGAAATCAATGATGTATGGTGATTAAATTGTTAAAACAACAACTTTAAAAGAGGCCAGATACATTCAAAACAACAATGGGCAAGTACTTGATTCATTCTACAAAACTATCAGCTACATTATAACAACAATGGGCATAACAACAAGGAATGATAACAACAGCAATGTAGCCATAACCTTACAAAATACATCCATGGATAGCATTGCAACATTATGGCGCCACTTCCTGTGGAGGAAAAAGAGAAAAAACATGTTCCATCGTTTACAAAAACACTCATAGCCTATGGTTTCAAAAGAGAGCAGCAAGGTGGGTGAATATAACAAGTTTTTGATCAAGCATGGGCAGTGTTATAGCCTCATGGTGACCCTTCCTATGGATCCAAATGATTTAATTCAAAGGTATAAATATCATGAAGATAACAAGAAGTAACAAGAAGTGGAAACAATAAAAAACCATCTTTTGTGGATGATGCATGCACCTCCAAAGTTTAGGGAAGCATGTTTTTGATGTATTTTCAGTCCATGAACAACATTACATGGAAAAAACACCATCATCCATGGAGGCAAAATGAAGTTATTGCATTTACAATAGTGGGATAGCAAGCATGAAGTGCACTCCATAGAGAAAAGTTGCAAAGTAACTTCTAGCAAGCTATTACCACATGAAAAAATAGCATTGCAAGGAAGAAACACCACCATTTGTGGGTTTGAAATGAAGATGAGAACATATAGAAACATAGTTTGTGCATATTACTTCCATAAACAATAAAATAATGCAAAAATTCCCTTCTCTATGGAGAAAAAAATAGTTTTTTGACCAAAATTTGCATACATTACATAAAAGAATGAGAAAATATGTTGTGAATAACATCAAGGAGATAATTTCTAGTCCATAGACAACAAGATAATGCCAACACGCCATCTTTTATGGATCCAAAATACACATTGCAAGACAATCTATGATGCCCTAGTTACCACATTTTTTGAAAGTGAGCAAATGAAGACATAAATAGAAATATTTTAAAGCATGGATATGCAGATTTGTGGCCTCATCATCAACATTATAAAAATTTGTAATGAGTAAAAACCCCATAGTAATGCAAAGATGTAGATTGAAGACATATCATTGAAAAAAAATAGAGGTGCAGAGCACAACATTATGCAACCGAGCTATCAAATGAAGGTAGTGAATAATGATGGACTTACTTCGATGCCTTATGAGATCAAACTTTCCATTTTTGAACCTTATCTACTCCAGAAAATCGATCCAAGAAGTGGAAGGTTTATAAAAATCATGGCCTCTTTCCCTTCCAAACAATAGCTAGGGCACAAAAACTGTGTTTCCTCTTACAGATTTGATAAAGGATGAAAACCATATATTTTATGGCTTTTTTTTTTCATGTTTTTAATATTTGAAACTATGGTAAGTAAAAGTCAACATAAGGGGTGGGGTTATTTTAATGTTTTAAAAGAAAAACCTTTGAAAATGTGTTTTTATAGCATATATGGTGGGTTTTTGAAAATGTTTTTGGCCTTGCCTAGGGGAGAAATATGTTAATGTTTTAATAAATATTAAGGGAAAGAGTAAATTATTATAATATCCACCACCTAGGGATCATTATATTTTGATATATTGGGGCTATGATTGATATTTAAAGAGTCTTTTATTGACTTAATGTAAATCATGCACATTCTTTATTGTAAATATTTTCCAAATGATGCAATTATAAGTCATTTTAGGAAAATATCACTTGTCAAAGCATGATTAAGGGGAGAAATAGATCCAGTTTGGTGAAGGAATGATGGTTAAGGCATGATTTTGAAAACATTTCTCACACACCCTATAAATCTGGGAGCATGATATTTAGATTCGGGCAACATGTTGGTGAACCTACAAATTGCAAATTTCCAGATATATTCCTGCATCTAGTTCTAGATTTGGTATATTTTAACATGATGATTTCCAGAATCTTTAGAAATGCAGATTTAGGGGTTCTTCACCTATTTTTAACCCTCTCTTTTTTGGAGATAGGGAGCTCTTCATTCTCTCTCACTCTAAGATTTGATTTCTTGTAGCTCTAAGAAGTAGATTGTTTTCCAGCTCCATTTGGTTGAATACAAAATAGTGATCCTCTTTTTCCTATTGTCTTCTAGATTGTTCAATGGGTGTTGGCCAATGATTATTGTGATTCAAGTTAATCCTATACCTTAGCATATTGTTCATTTGATGTTTAGAATACACATTTCATTGTCTAAAGTTAATTTGTGTGCTCTCATAGGTCTTTGAGTTTGTGAAATTCATTTATTTCCTTCTCATTGACAATATGCACCTTTTTATTCTTTAAAGAAATAATATAAATAGGAAAAATATGTCAATTCCAAGTTGTGTTTAAGTCATATTGTGATCATCTTTTACAATCTATGGATCTTCAAAGTTTTGGTGAATCGACACCTAGGTTTTAAGTCTAGTTTTCAATTCATGCACTCTCTCTCCCTTTCCTCCAAAAGTTTTATTTTAAGTTTAAGGTGATTCAAGGGGAAGCTAACCCTTAATCCAAATTTCTACTTCAATTATAGGCTCCCCACAACCTGGAACTATTCCCATGTTTCACAGGATTATTGAGTCTCATGCTTATCTCTTTTGGGTGCAATCCATAGTGACAAGAGTAATACTTAGAGGGGGGTGAATATGTATTACAACACTTAAAATAAACTTTAAACCATTCCCACATAAACCATAAACTTGCTGAAATGAAGAGAGCATAAATAAATAACACATAACTCATAACAACATTATTCATTGTTGAGGAAACCCTAGGCAAGGGAAAACCCTAGTGGGGATGGTACCCACAAGCATGACCTAAAGTATAATGTCCCTATTAGGAGACCTAGCCTTGTTAGGAGCTGAATATTACATAGTACATTTCCTTGTTAAGGGAATAAAAACTTTGTTAAAGGTATACAACACCGTGTTAGGGGCCAACTGAGCTTACAACTCATACAACAAAACTTATGTTATAAAGTGTTCTCAATAATGAACAAAACAAGCATCTTCAATGCTTAGATTGTTTCAGTCATAGCTCTTTAATGATATTTGGCAATCCTCTACTCTTCGATTCACATACATATCTCTGATTACATTCCCATTCACATCATTTCATATCTTCTCTTTACAAAAGTCTTCATATATATATATATATATATATATATA
>MU225325.1:4255212-4267781 GCA_018584345.1 Thuja plicata | reverse complement strand
TATATATATATCTTTCTTATTACCAAGTTGTCTCACTTAACCAATATTACATAGTCAGCTCTCAATACAAAATAGAATTAATAGTGCAAACAAAAAATATAAAGTTGGCACTCTTACATAACAAAAATATGTATTATACAAAATCATAATCCAAATTAGATTTCTAGGAGTCCACAACATACTCCTCAAACAATCGATGTTATCCAACTGCTTTGTTTCGATGTTCTATTGTTGTTGCATGCCTTAAAATCTCTATAACTCTCTGCAATCGTCACAAAAATTAAATTGATCTTAGATGTAGGTCATACATACCCCATAGTATCTTCCTCTAAGCTCGATTGTCATAACTCATTGATCTCAATCTTTGATACCCAAAATAACTTTGTATTTCTTCTTCTATACTTAGTCGATTCTAGAACTGAATCAACAAAACTTAACATCAATTCAATTGATCAATATGCAAGATGTGTCACCAGAAATGACAACCAAAAAGTGATGTAAAAAATACAAATATGATCACTTTCCAACAATCTCTCCCTTTGTCATTGATGGCAACACTTAAAAAAAATGACTAAGTGTTCCAACACAAAAACTGTCTCTCCTCTCTTCCTCTTCTATTTTGCTTCTCTCTTCTCCCTTATTCATTTTTTTCTCTCTTCTCCCCCTTTGATGACAATGAAAAAGGTGCATAAAAATTAATACAACTAGTGCTTTCTCACCATTTTCAGAATATCTTGAAAAGAATCTTCACCAGGGTCTCATAGTGACCGTCAAAATTGTCAAGTGCTAACTTCAAGTTTTCTACATCATCTCTGCTTTGAAAAACAATAGTTAATGGAATAAATTTGTTCATAGTATCGATTTCTCTAGAAATTACCTTAGTTTTCTTGTCACTTTTCTTCTTAGATATCTCCTTTTCTTTAGTGAGTGCGGTGAAGGCTAGACTTACCAACTCGTCCTCATCCATGTGATCAACATCCACATAAATAGGTTTGTCTTCACTTGCCAACAATAAGATAGAAGATGTGTCAATTTTGACTTCAAATTTTGCTTCTTCTTCTTCTTTCTTCTCCATTTATTTACGTTCTTCCTCTCTCTATTCTTCATCCTCATCCACTGTACTCAAAATTTTTCCTTCAAATGTATCCTTTTCATCATGTGAAGTGTCAAGAGTCACAGGCACACCAGAAACATAGAAATGTGGTTGCATATCATCTTTTCTCTTCTCAACACTTGCCTCAACTATTTTGGAATTCTCTCCTATTCCTAAAGGTGTAGGCATTGTATGTTTAGGAGGTGGAGTCTTCTCAAGAGTAGTAGTCATTAGTATCTAATCCAATTCTCTGAGTCTCTTCAGTAATTTCTTCATATTTTTGTGCCATGATTTTCACTAGCCTTGCCTTGGTCCTCAATAAAGATTTTAGTTCACCAAATATTCTATCTATCTCTTGCATAGAAATTACAGGTAACATGTTATCAATTGCTTGATTCCAGATAGCCTCATCTTCAATATGTGCTATCTATTTTCTTATTTTCAGTCTGCCATACAACTCTTCAGGTACACTGCCCTCTATCTATAACACATTTTTCTTGAAAACAAGTAAGTGATTTACTACAATATCTTGAATCATAAGTTTATCATTTTCCTCATACCTGTCATAGTACTTGTTTATTAAAACTAGCTTCCCTTGCTCAATAGCTCTCTTCTCAATCATCTTCAAGTGTGGTTTCCATACTTTTCTATCACTTTTGGCTTCTTTCTCTAATTCCTCATTCCTCTGTTCTTTAGGTGGTGAATCCAGTTTGGTGGATCTAGTGTTAACTCAAGGAACAATCTTTATTGCTTGCGATGTCTTCAGTGGTGATGAAGGGGTAGCTTTATCAATAACTATAGAAGCTTTAGTAGCTAACATTACAACTTCAGGATGTGGAAGGGCTGCAGTAGTAGTACTTTCCAATCTAGAAGAACATTCTTCTTACTTCTTCTTTACTTCCTTCAACTCTTCCTTCGTCAATCCTACCTTAATACCACATTCATGAATAATGTTGTCTACTTTCATTTTCCTCAAGCCTTTGGTCAGATCCTCTATTACTTTGGCTGATTTTTATTCATAAGTGCCCCATCTCTCCTCAGATGTATCTACTTTAGATGCTAAAACATGTTTGATCTACATAGTTAAGACTTCTGAACTAACCTCATATACCATAGGATAACACCATTTATTCCTTGGATCAACTGCCTTAAAGAATACACAATCAGTTTCAACCATGAAATAAATTGTATCCTTATAATTTTCAATTAAGTCTTTATGAATCTTGTATCTCTCTTTCATTTTCCTCTGAAGAACCCTAATCATGCCAAATAGTTCTCCATCAACCCATGTGTTATTTTGTCTTTGATAGCTCTAAAAAATTTGAATACCAGTAGGTATCCCTTTTCTCAAACCACTTGGGTGCATGCCTGGAAACTTATGCTCAATGTGAATGTACATGTGGAATATTAGTGAACCAAATCTAAAATTTTAAGACTTTTCTTTCTTTATCAACTTGACATTCTTTAAAACCTGTTGTGCCAATACTTCACATAGGTTATACTTAGTATTTTATTTCACCATTCTGTAATCCATCATAATGAATCCTACAGATACTAAATTAGGTCTACTATTATAATAAAATTTGTATCCAAGTATCATAGCAATCAATCTCAGATCTTGTAGATAAATGTCATTCACTGTCTAGTCAATTACAAATCCTACAATCTCAGAATATACATCGTCCAATGTTGCACTCCTAGATATAAGCTTCATGATGTCAGACAATATCATACCCAAGCTTGTTAGAGCTTAATCTACATATACAAGGGATATTTATATTCTGTTGTGTTCATCTAATGCTCCCCCTAAGGCCATGATCAACCATTTAGGTCGATTCTACTTTTTTATCATTAGGCGAAGATCTAGTAGCATCTACTGTCTCTCCCTGAAACCAATATCTCACTTTTCTCTTTCATTTTCCATATCTTACCACTATTGTTATCTTCTTATTTCTTGAAACAACTATCAAAATCACTCTTGAGTTCTGTAAGACTTTTACCTGAATTACCTGTATCATTGTCTTTCTTCTTTGTATTCATAGGAGGTGGTACTCTTCTGTTATTTACTTCATTATACCTGAAAAAAATTTGCTATATGACATGGATTGTTGCATTTATAACATATAAGAGGTCTTATATCCTGATTTAATTGCATCTTACAATACTTCACAATGTGTCCAATATTATTACATTTGTAACATGTGGGTTTCACTGTAGGTTCTCCTCTATTGTCTTGTCTATCTCCAGATTCATCGAGTTTCATGCATTCTACTCTCTTGTGCCCATATGTATTATAGTTAAAACTATAACCAGAGAAAGTTTTGAAAGGGGTATTACCTCTGCAATCTCTCTTAATGAATCCAAACTTGTTACAACCAAAACATCTACCTCTGAAAGGTCTGATCTATTCTTTAGGTTCTTCAAAAGTAGGTTTTTCTGCACCAATCTTCACATCTAGTTTCTCTTCTTGATTCTTGGAACATTTAGCTTTATTGAAGCCAATACCAGTCATATCTCCTTTAGGTTTCTATCTATCTCTTTGTTCATTGATCAAGTCACTACTCATGTGAAGTTTCTCAATCTTTGTCACAACAAGTTCACCTTTTATGATTTGATTGTATTTCTCCAATTCTAGATACTTGTTCTTGTAATAGTCAGCCTCATTCTTCATTTGTTCCATCATAACATTTGCATCTTTCAAAGATTCTTCAATTTGGTTTTTAGTATCTTTTTCATGTTGAATCTCTTTAGCCATTATTTCATTTTCAAGCTTCAAGGCATCATTTTCTTGTTTAAGTTACTTTATCTGATCTGAATTATCATTGTCTGAATCTTCTTTTATCTGAACCATAAGATCTTGTCTATAATTTCTGGAAAGTTCAAGATGATCCTTAAGTTTCTTGATGAATCCATCATCTCTCCATAATTTGAATCTCAAGTCACCATTTTCATATTTTTCTTTATCAAGGTCTTCAAGTGCGGCTTCAAAGTTCTCTTGCAAATTATCTAAATCCATTCTGATCTCCCTTAAGCTATTAAGTTTTCTCTACAAGGGCCAAAAGATTTGATACCAATTTTTAGGATTAAGTAATACTGAGAGGGTGGTGAATCAATATTACAACACTTAAAATAAGATTTAAACCAATTCCACATAAACCATAAACTTCCTGAAATGAAAAGAGCATAAACAAATAACATAGAAATCATAACACTATTATTTTTTGTCGAGGAAACCATGGCCAAGGGAAAACCCTGGTGAGGATGGTACCCACAAGCATGCACTAAAGTATAATGTCCCTGTTAGGAGACCTAACCATGTTAGGAGCTGCATATTACATAGTACATTTCCTTGTTGAAGGAATAAAAACCATGTTAAAGGTATACAACACCCTATTAGGGGCCAACTAAGCTTATATCTCATACAACAAAACTTTTGTTATAAAATGTTCTCAATAATGAACAAAAAAAGCATCTTCAATTCTTAGATAGTTCTAGTCATAGCTCTTCAATGATCTATGTTAATCCTCTGCTCTGTCATTCACATACATATCTATGATTACATTCCCATTCACTTGATTATATATATATATATATATATATATATATATCTTTCTTATTACCAAGTCAGCTCACTTAACCAATATTACATAGTCGTCTCTCAATACAAAATAGAATTAACAGTGCAAAGAGAAAATATAAAGTCAGCGCTCTTATATAACCAAAATATATATTATCCACAATCATAATCCAAATGATCTTTCCATGAGTCCACAACATACTCCTCAAATTATCGTTATTATCCAACTGCTTTGTTTCATTGTTTTGTTGTTGTCGCATGTCTTCAAATCTCTCTAACTCTTTGTAATCACCACCAAAATCAAATAAATCTTAGATGAAGGTCATACATACCCCATAATATCTTCCTCAAATATCTCATGTAATAACTCATCGACCTTGATCTTTGATACCCAACATAACTTTGTATTTCTACTTCTGTACTTAGTTGATTCCAAAACTGAATCACCAAAACATAACTTCAATTAAATTGATCAGTATGCCAGATGTGTTGCCAGAAATGAAAACCAAAAAGTGATGTAAAAAATACAAAAATGATCACTTTCCAACAAGATTTTCATGTTGAAGATTGTTTGGTTGAGGATGCTTATCAGTATGCTTTGAAGGAAGAAGATAAGTTGAAAAGAAAACATCAAGGTGGATCCAAGGGGAAAGAGAAACAAGATCACTCTGTCAAGGATAAGTCGACTGCTGAAGATGGACCAAAACCTATTGAGCCGAGGAAGAGGACAGGTAAGTTTTCCTTTAAGGTTACTTGTTTTTTATGGTGAGAAAGGGCATAGACATTATGAATGTTCCTAGAAGACTGGTGACCAAAGAGTTGTTGTGGTGAATGAGGCTAAAGAGTTGAATGAACCTGACCAAGGAGGAGACAATTTGCTGGCTCGACGAGTGTTGATTGATAAGAAATTAATAGAACATTTTCAAAGGAGTAACTTGTTTAGAACTTATTGTAAATCTATTGGTAAACTCTGCAATGCGATTGTGGATGGTGGTGGTATTGATAACCTTGTAGCTGAGGAGATGGTTCAGAAACTTGGTTTGAAAAGAGTGAGACATCCTTGTCCTTATAGGATTGGTTGGTTGCAAGATGTACATGCTTTGGAAATGAGGGAGAAATATCTTGTTGACTTTCAGATTGGCTAGTATAAGGATAAAGTATTGTGTGATATTGTGGACATGAGTAGTTGTCACATATTGCTTGGTAGACCTCGGCAGTATGACTGCGGGGTTGTGGATAATTGTGTCAAGAATGTGTTTTCTATTGAGAAGGATGGAAGGAAGTTATCATTGATGCCTTTGAAGAATGAAGGAATTGGTAGGAGGAACTTGATCTTTGGGAGCTGAGTTGATTTGAAGAAATTTTAAAAGGTTAGAGATCAGTATGGAGAACAGAACTGTGGATTGTAGAGAAAGGACTTTAGAATGTAGATAAAGCATAAGTGGATCTAGAGTTGGAGGACATGTATGTGAGAAACCACTTCAGGATTTATGTGTTGAATCCTATAAGATGTTCTTCCATCCTTTAAGAGCATCTTTTTGCACCTATGGTGTCTGATGCAAGAGCATCCTGGGGTAGATGGAAATCCTACATGTTTTAGTTCTTTTATTGGAGAATTTGGTTGGTGAGATGTTGCTTAGTTGTAGTATTAGCTGAGGGGCTCAGTCACTGAAGGGGATTAGCCACTAGAGGGTTTGGTTATTGGAGGTTTCAGCAAACTTCTGTTGCTTGGCATGTGTTGTGGCTCAACAATTCTTCTGGGAGCTCAGTCAATATTATTGCTTAGTAATGCTTGAGGGAGCTCGATCACTATTGCTGCTCGGTAATGCATGGTAGGTTTCTTTGATGCTTAGAAGTGTGGCTAGCCGATTTGTGTTCTTTTGGATTTGGGAGGCCAACTTGAATTGTATAATTTGGATCTCTCATTGGGGGATGTGTGTGGACCTATTTTGGCCTTGGATATTTATCATGTGTGCATTTAATACTTTTTTGCAGGCTGACTTGTGGCTTGGATATGTATTAATGTAAGGGTTTTTTTGCAACATGCCGACTTATGGCAATGCTTGTATTTAAGGAGTTTTATGGTAGAGGGTTGGGATAGATAAGAGGTAGATCAAGTGATTCAAGTTGGAATCCAGAGTTGGGAGTTTGTGAGTAGAGCTAGTGGCTGAGGCTTAGAAACAACAGTTTGCTTAGATTCATGTGTGCCCAAGTTTAGATCTTGTTGGATGTTTAAACCAAATTGTTGACCTATTGTTGTAGATGTGGCTAGCTAGGGTTTGGTTTGAGTTAGATCTTGTGGGATCTTGCAGAAATTTTATTTTATAAATTAGTGTTATAATTGTTTGTAATTGGTCGTAGTTGGGAAGGCCTTATAGCCCGACATGTTGCAATAAATTTAATGTTGATTCATATTTTTTGTTTTTGTGTGTTTGCGTTGTATTTTTTGGTTTCTTCAGGGTTTGGATTGTCCATTCTTTGATCCTCCATTATTTGACTGCATCAGAAACCCAAAGAGGAGTAAAAAACAAATGAAAATAGACCAATTTTAAAAGAAGTTCAAGCTCTGTTAGACACTTACCATGATGTGGTTGCTAGTGATCTACTCTCATCCCTCTCACCCTTCTGGGACATAAGTCACCAAATATATTTTATATCAGATGGTTCTTTTCCTAATAAGGAACCATAGAAAATGACCCGTGTCCAAAATGCAGAGATATTTAAACAAGTGAATGAATATTTGACTAAAGCACTAACCAAAAAGAGCTTGAGCCCTTGTGCAGTCCCATCAATTTTAGCCCCTAAGAAATATGGGAAATGGAGACTATGTACTGATAGTAGGGAAGTGAATAAAATCACCATCAAATACATATTACCTATTCTAAGGATAGAGGATCTACTAGACCAATTGGGAAATGCATGTTACTTCTCCAAAATTGACTTGAAATTAGGCTACCACCAAATAAGGATAAAGCAAGGAGATGAATGGAAAATAGAAGTAAAAATAGTAGAGGGACTATATGAGTGTATTGTGATGCCCTTTAGGTTCAGTAATGCACCCAACACCTTCATGAGGTTAATGAATGAAATGTTTCATGATTATAATGGTAATTTTATTTTCATTTATCTTGATGATATATTGGTCTTTAGCAATAACAAGGAGGAACACCTAAAAATTTTGGAGGAGGAAATCAAGAGGTTACATGAACATAAAATAATGATAAATATGGAGAAATTGTCTTTATGTAGGAATAACTCATCTTTTTGGGATTTGTGATCTCCAAGGGGACACTCAAGATGGACCTTTGAAAATTGGATGCAGTTGTGAATTGGCCACCTTCTAAAAACAAATGTGATGTTAGAAGTTTTCATGGGTTATCCATGTTCTATGGAAAATTCTTCAAAAAATTCATTATGTGTGTGCACCCATTCTTGATACCATCAAGGGTGGAAAAAGAATCAAATTTGTTTGGACCAAAGGATCTAATGATTCTTTTGAATATTTAAAATCAATTTTAACACAATACCCTATACTCACCATTCCTAACTTCCATAAAGCTTTTACTATGGAGACTGATGCAAGTGACTTTGCAATTGGGGTTTTTTTAAGCCAAGATGGGAGACTAGTGACATTCTTTTCAGAAAAACTAAATGATGCTAAGAAAAAGTACTCTACCTATGACTTGGAACTTTATGCAGTGGTGCAGGCTCTAAAAAAATGGAGACACTACCTATTACCTAAGGAATTTTTTGTATACACAGAAAAACATCTATTAATTTACTTGAAATCTCAAGATAAAATTAGTGTCAAACACATTAAATGCATGGAACATTTGCTGGCATACTCTTCAATCAAGCATAAAAAGGGTCAAGCCAATAAAGTGGCCGATGCACTAAGTAGGAGGATTGTTTTGACATAGGAGATACAACTAAAAATAATTAGGATGAATGCTCTAAAAGACCTATACATTGGTGATGAAGACTCTAGGGAGGCCTATGAGGTATGCCACAAACTTGTTGACAGGTATCATACTGAATTCTCAGAATTTTTAATATAGGATGGTCTACTATTTAAGGGTAATCAATTATGTATCCCTAGGTGGGTGAACCCACAATAGTGGGTTACATTTTTTCAGAGGAAGCAATTCCTCTCAAAATACGCGAGGTGGGAGGATTTAGTTGGGTACTTTCGATAGAAAGTACCCGATTATTTCGATCAAAACATTCTTAGTTTCGATTGAAACTACATTTTTTTCTTAGTTTCAATCAAAACTAAGTTAGTTTCGATAAAAACTAACTAGTGAAGATTTTGGTGGGTTTTTACCCATACCCATGTTAAAGTAAGAAAATAATTTTGATAAAAAGTACTTTCTATCGAAACTAAATAGTTTTGATCAAAAGTACTTTCGATAGAGAGTACTTTCTATCAAAAGTACTTTCGATAGAGAGTAATTTCTATCAAAAGTACTTTCGATAGAAATTAATTTATATCAAAAGTCCCTGAGTAGATGCCATTTCTAGATTTTCACAAAAGTCTGAAGTTTTCATGTCTTCAGGGCTGAAATGCAGGGTTCAAATGGAAGAATAAGGAGACTTTATTTCGCATAGCACAAGTAATCCAAATGAACTTTCTAACGAATATAGATTTGACAATTTTTGAATTAATTAGGCATGCATTTATTTATGTCCATTGAATGTAGGTTTTTTACCAAATATAAACCTCTGAGTTTCACGTTAAATGAAAAATAGTAGAAAAGAGAAAAAAATATTGAAAAATAAAAGTGCCCTCCATCTTCGAATCTACTTTCTATAAAAAAATTTGAAATTCGATAAATACATAACAAGTTATAAGCTATGTAGTCAAGATATGTCAAAATTATGGTTTAATCAACCTCAAACGTTTATAAAATATGCAATAAGCATGATAGAGTCATAAATAAAATTGCATGCCCTCCTTATGGATGTTAAAAAACTAAATTCAAAATAAGCACATTGATATCTATTTTAGAAAAAAAGTTACTCTCTATGAAATCAATGTAACTCTTTGAAAATGGCATTTTCAGTAACAACAGTTTTTGTGGGAGAAAAAAAACCATTCAAATCAATTTAAAAAGAAACATAAAAATTATATTTAGAATCTAGACAGAAAATCCTAAAAGACTCTAGTTTACTTCATCTTCCTATTTCAAACGGTTTAACAACAATATGCATTTGAATCTGAAAGTTTTTTTTCAAAATGTAGACTTCAGTGTGCATTCAAGAAAAAAAGTGTAACCCACTATTGTGGGTTCACCCAGGTGTTCAATGAGAGATAAAATTGTTAAATAAAATCACCATGGTGGAATGAGTGCTCAGTTTGGTTTAGAAAAGACCTTAGAAGAAGTGAGGAGACACTACCATTGGCCCAAATTGCAACATGATATTAGAAAGTTTGTGGAAACTTGTGTTAGATGCCAAAGAACCAAAGGTGTTTGCACCCACACCATCCAAACCATGGGAAGAAATTTCAATGGTTTTTTAATGGCACTCATAAGAACAAAGCAAGGGTATAACATTTTTGTAGTGGTTGAGTGATTTAGCAAAATGACACATTTCATACCTTACAAAATCCCTCATACATTGCAGATTTGTTCTTCAAATAAATTGTCATGATTCATGGCCTTCCTCAGTAAATTGTTTCAAATAGAGATGCAAAATTTCAAGGACACTTCTGGAAAACTCTCTGGAACAAGTTAGGAACAAACTTTTCCTTTAGGTCTGCCTACCATCCTCAAACATATGGTCAAACAGAAGTAGTGAATAGATCACGTGGCGATCTTTTACAGTGTCTCACCAAAGAACATTCTCATAATTGGGACATGAAAATTCCACTGGAAGAATATTCTTTTAATGATTCCATCAATAGGTCCACAGGGAAAATACCTTTTCAAGTAGTCTATGTTCTACACCTAAGGGGGCTAATGGACCTCAGAGAACTCCCAAATGATCCTAAAATAAGTGCCCATGGAGAAGAATTTAAAGAGTTAATAAAAAAAATACAAGATCAGATCAAAGACAACTTAGAGAATACATTGAATAAATGTAAGGCTTATGCAGACAAGAAAAGAAGGGCAGTACACTTCAAAGTTGGTAGAAAAGTTTAGGTTTATCTCAGAAAAGAAAAAATTCCCAAAGGCAGATACTCAAATCTTCATATGAAGAAAATTGGACACTGCACTATTATACATAAATTTGGTGAAAATTCATATAGTATCACTCTTCCTCCCACACTTGAAATCTCTCCAATTTTTAATATTTCTAACTTAGCCCCTTTCAAATAAAATACAGACATTGTAGGTACTCGACAAGATGAAGATGACACTCATGATGGCTGGCTACAAGATCTTCCTCCCATCCAACCCCTCCAATTGCACAAGATCCTTGATTCAAAGGTTTTGAAACAAAAAAAGAGGAATACTTACATGAATTATCCCATTAAATGGAAAGGCCTCCCAGACATTGATTCTACTTAGATGACAAAACAAGACATTTTGCAACATGGATTCACTTTTTATCAATTAACCTCTAGTGGGAACTTGAGTTCTCTTCCAGCAGGGAGTCTAGTGTAGGAGCACCATGATGAAATCATAAATTTCATAGGATACCAAAAAGGTGTCTTGCATCACTTTAATAATATTGGGTCCATTGGACCACTTAGCTCTCTAATAAAGATCCACTTGTGAGACCAAGAACCAAGTTGGTGTTTTATAAACCACTTGGTCAACCTTGGTCAACAAATCAAGAAATGTTGAATTTTATGTTAGATTAGTATTTTGGATGTTTTTATAGTTTTTTGGTCCATGTGGGACCCTTTCTTAGGCTTAGAAAGAAAATTTTCTCATTAGGGGCAAGAATTGCAAAAGATGCAAAAATGCATCAAAAGTTGCTAAGCAACTTTTTGCAAAAGTTGTGAACATTTGCAAAATTGATTGTAAAAACCATCCCAATAGTCATAACCTTTGAAAATAGGTTAGAGACATTGGGAATTTCCTCCAAATACCCCTCTTGTTCAGGTTGGAGCAACATGATGTAATATTGCAATTTGAATCAATAAAATTAACACAGTTTTCCTGTAACACTCGAATTGCTTTTCATTGCACTAGGTTGTATGGATTCATGAAGGGTTGAAACCAATTTTATATTGAAGAGGGAAGACTTATCTTTCATTTTCAATTTTTTTGAGACCCTAAGACCCTGTGAGGAGGAAATTAGAGCCAATCCTATAAGAAAGGGTCACAAACCCTAGGGTTGCTAGGGTTTGGCATTAAAATGTCATTTTATCATATATTTACCATTGGAAAATTTTGGGCCTTGGTGAAATGGTAAAGTGACATGTGTACTTTAATATTTTTGGTGTTTATTTTCAAGGATATTGTGGCACACGTGTGTTTGATGTAAAAGAAGATATGCATCTCTATGTGGTTGTCTTGCATAATTTTGAATGAATGAAGAGACATAACATGAAGGGGTTGAAGCTACCAACAAGATTGTTGATATGGTGTTTTAGTGTACTATACTGACTTATGAAACCCTTGGTTTGGATATCTAGTAAGTTTTGTATCCACTTTCTTTTTTTAAATTGGCCTAATTACTATTTGAAGGTCTAGTAGAACAGTTTGGGTTTGGGTAGCATGTCGTCAATCCAGAACTCCTAGTGTTGAGTCCTTTCATATCTCTGAAAAGGGTGTCTAGAAAGATACTTTTTTTGGGAATTCCTATGGGAAGATAAGAATTTATCCTTCAAAGACTACTGAAATAGGGCTAGTAGTAATTAGGTACCCTAAAGAAGGAAGTACACTTTGTACAAGTTGTAGAAGTACTAAACCATTTGGATCATGGTAGGATGGACATTAATGGGTA
>MU225325.1:4244749-4255162 GCA_018584345.1 Thuja plicata | reverse complement strand
AAGTACACTTTGTACAAGTTGTAGAAGTACTAAACCATTTGGATCATGGTAGGATGGACATTAATGGGTAGGAACAAGAAGGATTTCACCCCTCTCCATAGTATTTTCATTCTTGTGTCTTGGTAGCGTAATTGGCCCCTAGAAGCACTTAGGTTCTAATGTGTAAAGAAGGTGATTGTTGGACGACCTACCCAGCTCATGTTTTATGAGACATTTGAGGGTCATTAAAGGTTAGAAGAGATTGGTACTATTGTTTTATAGGATTTGGAGTCCTTCCTTTTGAGATCATCCTCGTGGGTTATAGGTCTCATTACATCTAGGTTGGCTAGAGTTTGGAATTGAGGAGGGATCTTGTCATGCCCAAAAGTCCTTTCATATCTCTGAAAAGGGTGTCTAGAAAGATACTTTTTTTGGGAATTCCTATGGGAAGATAAGAAGTTATCCTTCAAAGACTACTGAAATAGGGCTAGTAGTAATTAGGTACCCTAAAGAAGGAAGTACACTTTGTACAAGTTGTAGAAGTACTAAACCATTTGGATCATGGTAGGATGGACATTAATGGGTAGGAACAAGAAGGATTTCACCCCTCTCCATAGTATTTTCATTCTTGTGTCTTGGTAGCATAATTGGCCCCTAGAAGCACTTAGGTTCTAATGTGTAAAGAAGGTGATTGTTGGATGACCTACCCAGCTCATGTTTTATGAGACATTTGAGGGTCATTAAAGGTTAGAAGAGATTGGTACTATTGTTTTATAGGATGTGGAGCCCTTCCTTTTGAGATCATCCTCGTGGGTTATAGGTCTCATTACATCTAGGTTGGATAGAGTTTGGAATTGAGGAGGGATCTTGTCATGCCCAAAAGTTGGGCAAAACACACAATCAAAATTTTAAATAAAACACACTAAAAGGATGACTATACTACCTCAAGGGTAAAGCAAGTGCATGAAAAATGGTGCAGAGATGAAATAGTAACCAGAAGGATCAAACTAGGTAGGACATTTCTAGTACTATCCTATAGGGATCCCTAAACTAGATACTTTGATCAGAATGCAAATCGAGACAGTTGACCAAAAGTCAACAAGAGTTGACCAAAACGTCAACTATCTCCAAAAGATTTGAAAGGGAGTTACTAGGGCCTGCTAAGTCCTATGGAAGGCTTTAGGCACACAAACTGAGATGGTTGACCATAAAGTCAACTAGAGTTGACCAAAAAGTCAACTATCTCTGAAAGATGTGAAATTAAAACCCTAGGGTCCAGAGAATGCAGGAAACACCTGGTTCAAATATCAAGGCAAACGGTCAAGGGTTGACCATGGTTGACCAAAAGTGAACCATGTGCGAAAAGGTGAACAAAAAAAAAACATCTATAGAAGGGTCCAATGAGATGATAAGGGATAGTTTTAACCCATATATTGATAAAAGATGCGAATAAGGTTATAAACATAATAATGATAGTTTATAAATTTAAATAACTTTTTAGCATTTAATTAAATTATGGTTAATGAATTTCCCCTTTTAAAATAAAACAAAAGTCTAACCTTCTAATATCAAATATATACTAAAATAATCTCCCTAATAAAACATTAAACTATTAATTGAAATTAATCTACTAAAAAGGAAATCTGAATGCAATTAAAATCTAATTTAAAGTAAAACTTATCAAAAGAAATCTAATTTCATTAATAAGAATAATAAACTTTAAATAAAACTACAAAATAAACCTAAAGTGCAAAACCTTAAAATAATAAAAAAAAAAGGAAAGCAACATTAGTATAAGACTTTTAAACTATTGATAACTCATGCCGAAAGCCCTAAAAAAAAACTTTAACAAATAACATGTTTGCAGAAAGAGGCAGCAGACTCAAGCGGAGGTGGGAAGGGTTTATCATTTTTTTGTTTGTCGTTGGACGGCCTGCGAGATACAAGGAGGGGGAGAGGGGTTTAGTGGCGATGGCCGCAGTGGAGGTGGCGCCCCACTAGGTAAGGTCATGGGCCGCACGGTCTATGGCTGACGCGCCCACTGCCTTACACAGTGGGTCACGTTCCTTCGGTCGACGCCCACTGTGGAAGGTGAGGCCAAAGGGGATGGGGATGGGTTTCGACCCTCCCCTCCCATTTCTTTTTTTAAAATATTTGTTTTCCTTTATAAAAATAAAAATGCTATGCCAAGAATTAATATATATTATTATTATTTTTTTCTCCCTTAAATAGCATAAAAAGAATACGATTACAATGCCATGGAGACTTTGTCCCACATAAGATCACAATGATGGTTCCATACAATATAGGTTATAAATGACGGTTTTCCAATCATACCCATCTTTCACATAAGGGTAATATGCAATCTTTTACTCCCATCAGAGACCTGAAACAAGACGAGGTTGACCAAGGAGACTCACCTCCCAACCTAGGCCTTTACAAGGCCACCCCGAGCTTGGGGATCCATATGGAATGGGATACAAGCATACAAAACTCAACTTACATAAAAAAATTAACACCCACAGAAACTCACAAATAATAAAGCTTCCCAAAACAGGTTTGAACTTGAGGAACGTCTCCAAGAGGCCTTCCTGATAACAGGGGTAGTGGTAGACCTCATAGTAGGAGAAATCCAAGCATCAAAAATAAACCCCAAGCCACACATGGATCTGATATGACCATCTACACAAGATGTAGTCATGAAATAACCTCCTTATGCCCCCCAAGTGCCCTTAGGCCCTACCTGGTATCATGGGTATCATGAAACCCCATGTCTTTCCCTCCACATATGGGAGACTCTACACTAAATTGGAATCATTTCCTACTAACCCTTCAAGGTTACTCCGCCCTCTCAAGGGTGAGTGTGCCTTGAAGACACCCATTCCAAATCCAACACAAAATAAAAACACCATAACAACAAAACAATAAATTTCAACTTTGAAAATGACTCCAAAAATACATAGGACTCCATTAATGGAGTTTCAATCTTAAGAACACCAAAAAATCATGAAAATTATTACTAAGGGAGACCAACCTTGATCCAAAGCTAAGGTGGGTTTAAATTTGATGATGACGTATCCTTCCTATCCTTCTTCTCTAAAAGCTCCTTCAAATCTGAATTTGTCTCTAAGGGTAGAGAGTGGATGAACACTCAACTCATCCTAAATCCTTCCCTAAATAGAAAAAACTCAAACAAGATCAAGGCTTAACCCAAAGGTGAGGTGACCCTAACCATCCCTAACTACCCACTTGCCTTAACTCTCCATGGGTGGAGTCAAATGAAACTTGGGAAGAAGAGAGAGAGAGAGAGAGAGAGAGAGAGAGAGAGAGGTTAACCAAAGTTACACTCCTCTTCAAATTCACTCAAGTCTGAAAATGACACTTTAGAGGAGAAATAAATGAGTTTATTGGCTCATTAATGACTGAAAATGACCCCTAACACCTAGGGTACCAAGTTGGGTAACTAAAAATGACCCCAATTACCCTTTGGGAGCCCAAAAGACCCTCCTAAACTACCCCTAAAGTTAACCCACGGATTTCTAAGTCAAGTTGACTATCTAGAAACTTCTAACCTTGGGGTAAGCTTGGGTACTACACATAGGTAACCTTAGTTAACCCTATACTAAACCATGGTTCCCTTTACTAGCCATGTCAACATTAAATTGCAACAATTGCCAAAATTGGCACAATGAATTAAAACAAATGACATGACTTATGCACATAAACAATTACAAATTTAAATACACAGATTCAAACCACATTTACAAACAAACCACTTAAACAATGAGGTCCATGTCTCTTTAGATAAATAGGACCTCAGAATGCATGAAAATTTACATAGGTTCCAATACCGGGTCCCCAATTTAGATCCATGGTCAACTTTCCCTGCACACTCATTGCACACATCAGTAGGTCCAAAACAACATGATATGAAAGAATAACACAATATCAATAATAATACATGCATATAAACCATATCTAAATTTGAACTAAAATAACATAGCATCGGTTTCCTAAACCAAATTCATCATATTACATTCATACATTTAAACCTATATAAGACATCATCATAAACTGAAACTGAATCAAAATATGTGGTATCTCAAGTGTACCCTGATTACATAATCATGTACTGAATACATAACATAGGATTCAACAGATCCTTAAATCCATAAAAGTCTCCAATAGTCAAAGTATTTCAAAGAATAAACTACTAAAAGCATGAATAATAAGTAGTAAAACTAAGAAAGTCTAATGCAGGTCTCTCATCCACCCCCTCTAGACATGAACTTCCTCCTGGAGTTCATCGAAGAGGTGAGGGTACTGTGATCTGATCTATATTATGTCCTCCCAAGAGGATGTAACCTCGTCATAGAAATCCCACTGGTCCCTAACTTGGTTCAGCTCTTGGCCTCAAAGACCCAAAGTCTACCAAGACAATATAGGAATTGGCTCCAATGCCAGCTCTCCATCCAACTCCACCTGCAAGGAATCCCAATCTATCACATGAGACTCATCATAAATATACTTTCTCAGAACTGAAACATGAAACACATCATGGATGTGTGATAGTCTAGGTGGCAATAATAAATGGTAAGAAACTGGTCCTATCCTCTCAAGGATCTCAAAAGGTCCAACAAAATGGGGTACTATCTTAGAGCCATTTCCAAACCAGATTGGACTCTTATGCGGTCACACTCTCAAGAAGACTTTGTTTGCTACTAGATAAGCTCGATCAATCCTCTTCACATCTGTATACTTCTTCTACCTATCTTGAGCTTCCTCAAGTCATTGTCTAATCAAATTCACCTACCACTCCATATCTCTAACTAGCTCAGCACCAATGGAAACTCTATCCTTGATCCTATCCCAACTCAGTGGGGTTGTGCAAGGTCTACCATAAAGAGCCTAGTAGGGAAGCATACCGAAGGAATCCTGGTGCCCATTGTTATAGGCAAACTCCACTAGGTGTAGGTATTCTTCTCACTAGGTTCGATGGTCCATGACATACATGTGAAGCATGTCCTCTAACACCTGATTGACCCTTTCAATCTGCCCATTAGTCTTAGGATGATAAGCTATACTGAAGTTGAGCCTAGTCTTGATAATTTCCTGAAGTTCTCTCTAAAAGGATTGAGTGAAGAGAGAATCTCTATCTGAGATGATCTTACGAGGCATGCTATGAAGTTTGACAATATATCACAAGAACACTTGTGCCACTTCTAGTGCGGTAAAGGTCGTACGTACGGGTGAAAAGTGAGCCACCTTAGTTAAATTTTTGACTGTCACCATGATGGAATCATGTTGACAAGAAGAAATAGGAAGACCTACTATGAAATCCATAGATATGGTGTCCCACTTCCACACTAGTATCTCATGACGTTGAAGGAGACCACTTGGATGGAAGTGTTCCACCTTCATCCTATGACACTCTAGGCACCTAGCTACCATCTCTTCAATATGCAATCTCATGTCGGGCCAAGTATATAACTATCTCAAGTTGGCATGCATCTTCTTTACTTTGGGATGCATTGCATAAGGGGCCCTATGAGCCTCTAGCATCACAAACTCACGCAATCCTCTAGAAGAAGGTAAATATATACATCATCTATGATGCAAAAGTCCATCGAACTCCAAGGTATACTCTGAAAACTTCCCCTCAAGGGGTCTCTGGGATCAAATGAACTCACAAACCTTTGCATACATCTCATCCTCATGTAAGTGATGAAGAATGTGATCTCTCAATTCCATTCCAGTAGACATAGAAGAAAGTTCATGTCATCTCCTACTCAAGCCATCTACGACCATGTTCTCCTTCCCTTTGATGTAATAAACATTAAAATCATATTCACATAAGAACTCCATCCATCTCATTTTCCTAGCATTAAGGTTCGGCTAAGTGAAGATGTACTAAAGACTCTAATGGAACGAATGAAGTTCAAACCGATCCCCTAAGAGAAAAATTTTCCATCTGACTAAAGCATGCACCACTGTTGTGAGCTCAAGGTCATGGGTGGGGTAGTTGAGCTCATGAGTCTTTAGTTTCCTAGACGTGTAGGCTATAGCTCGCCCACCTTGCATAAGAAGTGCTCCTAAACCATCCAAAGAAGCATTTGTGCAAACCACAAAGTCTGCTGAAGGCTCTGGCACAACAAGTATGGGTGCACTAGTAAGTGCTCTCTTAAGCTCCTGAAAATCCTTATCACACTTCTCACTTCCACTCAAACTTCTTTCTCTTGCACTGAAGAGAAGTAATGGGGTGTGATACTCGTGAGAAGCCCTTAACAAACCATCTGTAGTAACTGGATAAACCCATGATAATCCTAACCTTGATCATAGATGTAGGCATTTTCCAATCCATAATGGCATCAATCTTTGATGGGTCTATGGAGATCCCATCACCTGAAAGAACATAGCCTAAATACTTGACCTTTTCTCTGAAGAAAGCACATTTTGACAAGCTTTTGAACAACTAGTTTTCCCTAAGACATTGCAATAATTTCCTCAAGTGTTCCTCATTCTCTTTCTCATCTTTGGAATAGATCAAGATGTCATTGAGAAACACAACCACAAATTTGTTAAGGAAGGTACAAAATACTTCATTCATAAGGCTCATGAACACAGCTAGAGCATTCGTAAGACTAAATGGAACTACAGTGAATTCATAGTAGCCATATCTAGTATGGAATGTGGTCTTGTGAATATCACTATCCATGATCCTTAACTGATGGTAGCCCGATTTGGGGTCTATCTTTGAGAAGACTCAGACAACCTACAAATGATCAAACAAGTCATCAATCCTAGGAAGTGAATATCGATCCTTGATGGTTACTTTGTTCAACTGTCAATAATCCATGCATAACCTAAGAAATCCATCCTTCTTCTTCACAAACATAACTGGTGCACCCCAAGGAGAAACACTAGGATGAATGTGTCATTTCTCTAACAGTTCCTCAAGTTGTATCTTGATCTCATGAAGCTCATTAGTGGTCATCCTATAAGGTGCTCTGGAGACTAGATCTGCTCCTGGTACAAGATCAATGTGAAATTCTACTACCCTATGAGTAGGCATACCAGTCAGCTCTGATGAAAGCACATCTACAAACTCTTGAATAATGGGGAAGTCATCAAGACAAGTTTCCTTCTCTGCCTCTTCTTCCCTATCACTGATGGTGATGGCATATAACTACCGCCCCTTCTGCATGTATCACTTAAGCTACATGGAAGAAAGCACACGGAGGGATATAGGTCTATGGATTCCAGTAATTACTATATCAATACCATCATAATCTAAACATTTGATCCTATTTCTACGACAATATATCTTGTCTATATGGGCGCTTAGCCAATCCATGCCAAGAACTAGGTAATAAGATCCCATGGGAGTAACTCTAAGATCTGCTATGGTGGTCATACCACCAATCTAGATTGGACAATCCTTAACCATCAAGGTTACAAAAACTCTATCTCCTGAAGCTAAATCTACTTCCCATCTAACCTCTTGTATAGTTTCGACTAGCCCACAACGTTCCACAACTAATAAAGAAAAAAAGGAGTTAGAGGCTCCTGTATCAAAAATAATAGTAACATCACTACCTCTGATCTTACTTGAGGCCTCAATAACTATAGCCTTATGCTGTGCCTGATGGTTTTCTATCACTGCAAATACCATGTGTGACTTTCCCCTATCCCCAATTGTCAGTTTTGAAACTATTGCACGCTAACTACCACCCTGTGGGAACTCTCTAGCTATGTTCCCCATGGCACCACAAGTGTAACATGGCCCCCGTGACTGAACCTAAATACCAGGGGGCCTGGACTACTGAGACCCTGTGCTCCTAGATGAACCACTATAACCACCCCTAGAGGACTGTTGAGTCCGTGTTAGAGGAGTGTATGGTTCCTGAGGTCTCTAGTCCTTCTTAGGACCCTATGACTTCCACTGCTTGGGCTTAGAGCCCTGTTGAACCTATGGTGGCCTCTATCATTGGTTCTTTTGAGACTGTTGTGGTTGCTACTACTATAGAGCCCTGAATGTACCTATAGAGGTCCTTTGATTCCCCTTCCATGGGGCTTTCTGATATCCAGAGGCCTGAGATAAGGTATTGTGGTTTTGTGACCTATCCTTATAATCTTGTGGGCCCCTGACTATCTCTTCAGCTAATAACGCCTTGTCCACTATGAACCTTAAGTTCCCTAAAGGTACCATGTGTACCCTATCTGAAATCATGGGATTTAATCCCTTGATGAACTTGTTCACCTGCAGCTTCTCATCTCCCATGTATTCAACATAGGGTAGGAGATCGAGAAACTTTCCCTCATACTGGGCTACTTTGAGTCCCCATTTTTGGAGATCATGGAACTCATCGATGCGATGCTACCAAAACTGCTCTTAGACATATTTCCCTTTGAAGAGCTTGAGGAAAGCTCCCCAAGTAAGGGTATTAATGTCTATGAGTCCCTTGGACTCCTCATGCCTCCACCAAGTGGATGCGTGGTCTTGAAAAAGAAGAATCGTGAACAGTGCCCTAAGGTTGCTGCCATAATTCTGCAACCCAAAACACCTCTCAAGGCTTAAAATCTAAGCCTCTGCTCCTTCTCCATCTACTTCTCCCATGAAGGGAGGTGGTTTAAGCCTCATCAATTCTGTGATCTGGTTTCCAATATTAGGGGGTGGTATATTGAGTCCCTAGGTATCTCCCCTAGGAATACCCCCTGGCACTTCAATGGACCCTTCCTCCTGATCAGTCTGGTTCTCTCCCACTCTAGGAGGTGGGATCCTACTTCTCTCTCTTTCCTAGTTAACAAGTGGCATGCAGTCTAGTATAAGCCTGGCCAGGTTCTGAAAGACCAACAGTAGTGCTGCATTAGGATCAAGAGGTGGTTCAGGAGGTGGACTCTGATCCCTCCTGCAATTTTCCACCTCGGGTCCTACCTCCACACGAGCTATGGGGGCACATTTCCAACCTCTTCCCTATTGACGAGCCTGAAGAGTGAAAGGTGGAATCCTACACATGCAAGAAAAATTTAGTGACAGCGTAATGTGTTAGGTTCCCAATGTTGCTAAACATGGCTCTGATACCAAAATGTCATGCACAAAAGTTGGGAAAAACACACAATCAAATTTTTTTAATAAAACACACTAAAAGGATGGCTATACTGCCTCAAGGGTAAAGAAAGTCCATGTAAAATGGTGCAGAGGTGAAACAGTAACTAGAAGGATCAAACTAGGTATGATATCTCTAGTACTATCCTCCAAGGATCCCTAAACTAGATACTTTGATTGGTACGCAAATCGAGATAGTTTACCAAAAACTCAACTATCTCCAAAAGATGTGAAAGGGAGTTACTAGGGCCTACTAAGTCCTATGGAAGGCTTTAGGCATGAAAACCAAGACAGTTGACTAGAAAGTCAACTAGCATTGACCAAAAAGTCAACTATCTCTGAAAGATGTTAAATTGAAACCCTAGGGTCCAGAGAATGCAGAGAGCACCTAGTTCAAATATCGAGGCAAACTGTTCAGGGTTGACCAAAAGTCAACTATGCGTGAAAAGGTCAACGGAAAATGAAAACATCAATAGAAGGGTCCAAGGAGACGATAAGGGATGGTTCTAACCCATATATCGATAAAAGATGCGAATAAGGTTATAAACATAATAATGATAGTTTATAAATTTAAATAACATTTGAGCATTTCATTAAATTTTGTTTAGTGAATTTCCCCTTTTAAAATAAAGAAAAAGTATAACATTCTAATATCAAATATAGACTAAAATAATTTCCCTAATAAAACATTAAACTATTAATTGAAATTAATCTACCAAAAAGAAAATTTGAATACAATTAAAATCTAATTTAAAGTAAAACTTATCAAAAGAAATATAATTTTATTAATAAGAATAATAAGATTTAAATAAAACTACAAAACAAACCTAAAGTCCAAAACCTTAATATAATAAAAAAAAAGAAAACAACATTAGTATAAGACTTTTAAACTATTGATAACTCATGTTGAAAGCCCTAAAAATAAACTTCAACAAATAACATGTTTGTAGAAGGAGGCGGTGGACTGAAGCGGAGGTGGTAAGGGTTTATCATTTTTTTGTTTGTTGTTGGATGGTCTGTGAGACACAAGGACGAGGAGAGGGGTTTAGTGGCAGCGGCCACACTCGAGGTGGCGCCCCATTGGGTAAGGTCGTCGGTCGCGCAACCTATGGCTCGCATGCCCACTACCTTACATAGTGAGGTCACGCAGCTTCCATTCGGCACCCACTGTTGAAGGTGAGGCCGCGGGGGATGGGGATGGGCTTTGGCCCTCCCCTCCCATTTCATTTTTTTAAATATTTTTTTTTCCTTTTGAAAAAAATCGTTGTGCCCTGAATTAATATATATTATTATTTTTGTTATCTTATATATATATATATATATATTTA
>MU225325.1:4198312-4214321 GCA_018584345.1 Thuja plicata | reverse complement strand
TGAGCATGGTATAAAAAGACAGGTTTCTACACCAAGAACACCACAACAAAATGGGATTGCTGAGAGAAGGAACAGATCAATAGTTGATTGTGCAAGAACACTGATGATAGAGAAGGACATCACCCAGCTCTTCTAGAGAGAAGTTGTCAGCACTGTTGTTTATACACTTAACATAGTACAATTGAAGGACACAAAGAAGACTCCTTATGAGATATGGTATGGTAAAACACCCAATGTAAGTTACTTCAAGATCTTTGGTAGTCAATGTTATGTCTTAAAAGATGAGATAAATGGAAAGCTCGATGCCAAAAGAGATGAAGGTATTTTTCTAGGTTATTCTACCAAGAGAAAATCTTTTAAATGTCTAATCAAGGCTTCTAACAAAATAGTTGAAAGTGCAAATGTGAGGATTGATGAATTTGTAGAAAATAATGAGCTAGAAATTATAAAATAACCAGAGGACTACAACAAGTTTGTATACTATGAAGAACCCATAACTCTACTCGAGCAACAGTGCTTAAATCCAGAACAATAGAATGTTGCAGCCGACGGTCAGAATGTTGTTACCGACTGTCAGGATAATGATCAAGATAATGTGAAAGGTAATGAAGATCAAGCTGATACACAAAGATCTGTGCATGTACTTGCAATATATGTAAGAAGGAACCATCCAGAGGACCAGATCATAGGAGATAAGAAAGTTGGTACAAGAATAAGAAGTAAGTCTTTAAACTCAAATTGTTTAATTTGTGAGTTTGAGCCAAAATCTGTCAATGCTACACTAGATAATGAAGAATGGATAAGTGTTATGAATGATGAGATTGAACTGGTTGAGAAGAACAAGACATGGTCACTTGTACCAAGACCAAATGACAAGAATGTCATCGGTACAAAATGGATATTCAGGAATAAGCTGAACGAGAATGGAGAAGTCACAAGGAACAAAGTAAGACTAGTATGCAAGGGGTATGCACAAGAGGAAGGTATAGACTATGGAGAGACCTTTGCACCTATTGCTAGGCTAGAAGGAGTAATAATACTACTTTCTTATGCTGCATACAGAGGATTCAAAGTATATCAAATGGATATCAAGTCAACATTCCTAAATGGAATACTTGAAGAAGAGGTATACATTGAGCAACCAGAAGGGTTTGTAGATCCAGACAAGAGGAAAATGGTATGTAGACTTCACAAAGACTTGTATGGATTGAAAAAATCTCCCAGAGCCTAGTATGAATGACTTCATTCCTATCTAATAAGTATATGATTTATAAGGACTAGTGAAAATAGTAATCTTTATTTGAAAGAAGATACCGATGCTAACACTTTGATTGCTGAAATATTTGTTTATGACATCATATTTGGAGGCAATGATATGATATGCAAATCATTTTCTGATGAGATGAGAAAAGAGTTTGAGATGTCTATGTTTGGAGAGATCAAGTTCTTTCTTGGTCTACAGATCATTCAACAAAGTGAAGGAATTTTCATTACACAGTCTAAATACATCAAAGAGGTTCTAAAAATATTCAAGATAGAAGATTCCAAACCAGTTGGAACACTGATGGCTACTGGATGCAAATTAACATAGGAAGACAAGTTAACAGAGGTAAATTAGACTTTGTACAAATCAATGATATGAAAACTCATGTATGTTGTACACACTAGACCAGATATTACACATGCAGTAGGAATTGTTGCTAGATTTTTTGCTAACCCTAGGGAATCACATATAACTTCTATGAAAATAATTCTAATATATCTAAAGAATACTGAAGAATTTGGCTTATGGTATAGAAGAGAAGGAAAATTTGAACTTAAGGTGTTTACCGATGCTGATTGGGCTAGAAATCTTGATGACCAGAAGAGAACAACTGGAGGATCATTCTTTATGGGTGAAAAACTTGTCACATGGATTAGCAAGAAGCAAGGATGCATCTCTCAGTCTACTACAGAAGCAGAATATCTTGCTGCTACTGCAAACTACTCAAATATTGCATAGATCAAATAGTTGCTAGAAGGTATGCATATAAAGATCATAGAACCAATGATTATCTATTGTGATAACACCAGTGCAATAAATATTTTCAAGAATCCAGTCATGCATGCAAAGACTAAACACATTGCCATCAAGTATCATTATTTAAGAGAACAAGTTCAAGAAAAAGAGGTGATACTTGAATATGTGCAATCAAAAGAACAATTGGCTGATATCTTCATGAAGCCACTGCCCAAGGATACATTTGAGTATCTAAGAAAGAGACTAGGGTTCAAACCCATGTCTACTAGTTAGTAAAGGACTGAAGGCTACATCAGCCATATATTATCAAAATATTATGATTGAAAAGCAAAAGATGAACTTCAAAGCTACACCTATATACAGAAAGGTATATATCATAACCGAGCACCAGAGCATATTGTTGTATTGATGATGGACAAGGGAAATTCAAGGAATATATTATGGATAGAAGAAAATAGTTGTTTGACATTAATGTCAGATATTTGTAAAATATTTGTTTGGAATTTTTGTCAAAGGGAGAGAATGTATCCATATTATCATCAGAAACTATTCATTATAAGATTACTCCAAAAAGGGAGAGATCATATCCTTATGGAGAGAATTTGTATAAAATTTGCAAAAAAAAGACACGGACATCAAAAAAAGAATAGTCAAAAGAGAGAAATTGCACAAACAGAGGACACAACACATCAGAAGAAGAAACACAGAAAGCTGCAAGAATCAAATCTAAGCTAACACAGAGCTTACCCGCGGTCAGACATTTTTATCAGTTATCAAAACAAACTATTTGGTAATTTGATGAATCTCAACAATTGTATTTCATATTATATTAGAAATAGTATAGTGTGATAATAGAGTATGTTTCCATCAATGCTAAAGGGAGAGATTGATGACATGTAACTATTTGAATGTTTGATAATGTTAAGTTGGAGATGATGCAAGACATTAAAATAGTTAATGGTTTGTATTGTCATTGATATCAACTTGATATCATTTGTACGGTCATGTACATAATGCCAAAGACTTTAGAGAATCAATGGAACAATGATTATGCTTTCAGCAATGCATAAAATTCAAGTATTCACTAAGTGATAGACTACACTGATGGAGTGTACACCATCGGTAAAGCCAAAGAAAAAGTGACAGTGAGGCCCGATGAGAAGAAGACAATGTTTCCCAAAGAAGTAGAATCACAGGATGTCTGACAAACTAAAATAGAGTTTCCCAACGGATGGAGATCCTGAAGCTAATTGGAGTTACACCAATGGAACTGGCAGTTGTCACCGACGACGAACTGTAGAATTGATCGACGGAATAGAGAGTTCAAAAAATGACAAAATATCTAGCTAGAAGAGCTTAAGGATAGAATTAACTGGTTGTTTTATTTTTTTTATTCAACCATAGTTAATTAATTGATTTAAAGAATATTTATACAGTTGGCAAGAAGATAACTATGAGATAAATCAGGAGTTAAAGCTGTAAATCAGATTGGATGGATTGTTTCTCATGCCAAGAATCAAGAATCAAGAATCAAGAATCAAGAATTAAGGAATATCATGTCTATATAAGAGACAAGCATAATTCATTTTTTCATGCAATCAAATACACAGAAGGGTAGTGAATAGAAAGAAGATGCTGAAGAGAAACGGGTGAAGGATAAACTTCATACAATCATTATCAATCAAGCTAAGGGAGAGCTAAAGAATTCTGCAGACATCGACAAACAGTGAAGCACAACATCACAGAGAAGAAAGTGTGGAGCACAAAGGAATTAAATTGGTACATTGATCAGAGAGGTATTGTACTTAAATAGATCTAAAAATCTGCAATTTAGGTTGCATTAGAAATAGGTCATTGTGTTTCAGTTTAACCATTGAAACATTAAGTCTCTTAACAGAGCAAGACTTAATTGTCTTTTATAATTAAGGTATATCCTAACTGATTTCCAAAAAGGTTGATTCATGAAAGTAGCATTGGTCTTACCTAAAGCCTATTGAAAGTCTAAGAAGGAGGCTTATTCAAGGATTGTAGTAAGATTAGCATAAAGCCTATTGACAGTTTAAGAAGAAGGCTGATTCAAGGATAGTAGCGTAGATGCCAGATAATAAGTGACAACCTATGTATAAAAATCCTCTAACAAGGTCGCACTTAACAGTGTATTTGTAACCTTTAATAGGGTTGGCTCCTAACAGGGCTCACTTCAGAAGAGTGAAAATTTAGGGTACCGGTCCCAGTGGTTTTTCCCTTAACAGGGTTTCCACATTAAAATCCATGTGTTATGTGTGTATGGCTTATTACTTTATTGTTTTACATTTCACATATGCATTTCTGGATTGATTGGTATACTCTGCATATTTACTGAGTATCGGTAAATAAGTTTTACTGCTTATCGGTAATCAAGGAGAATAAGGATAGACAAGGTAAACCGAGAGACAATTAATTATTTCAAAGTATTTCAAGGCATGCATCTTGTAGGGACTTAATAATATGAGGTGTATTGATTGGTGAATTAAATTTTAAAGGATAAATTTTTGAGGCCACTGATTCACCCCCCCTCCCCCTCTCTCAGTTATTAGTAACAAGAATACGGTAATAGACAATAAAAGATAACTACCTCCCTTTTATCTATTATCATTATAAGAAAACAAGATACTACAAAATAAAGGTAACCATCTGCCTTGCATGTCCCTTTTATCTATGCTTATTCTAAGAAAATAAGATAGTGCATAATAAAAGATAAGAGGATCTCTCTAAATTATATATAATCAATTTAAGAAAAGGAAACACTACACAATAAAAGATAATATTCTAGCTTCTATCTGTGCTCATTCTAAGAAATCAGATACTATAAATTTTACGTAGATAAATATAGATTCTCACAATACAAGATATAAAGATAAAGATGTCATACATTCACAACTACCAAAATTTGATTTCCCTCTAATCTGAATAATTTATGCAATAATAAACAATATAATATAAATAACTAATATTACACAAAATTTCTATAGTATAATCACACAAATACTTATTGGATTACAATAGTTACATAACAATATTGCAACCAAACACAACATATTTTTAAAAATCTAATGACTCCCATTATATAAAACCTATTCAAAGCATAACATATTATTTATTTTGATAAATTCTAGTGTTTTTGAAGATCAAAGAGAAAAATTCCAGTACAAAAAATAAAGACATTAACAACAAAATCCCACTCCGTCACCTCACCTCCAGATGTCGCAACATATAACAGAATCATCAAAATCAATATCTTCAATGCACCAATCATCACAGGGACAAGCCTGAGTGGTGCAAGGCACCTCATGAAGTTCCTATTTTATTCTTAAGTTGTTTGTAATAAGGTGAATCAATTGGATCACCCTAGTGTGTGCAAGTTTGGGTCTATTGTATAAGGTGAAGGACCCTAAGGTAAGTTATAAACCTATGGGTTCCTAAAACCATGTTAGACCATGTTAGCCTCTATTTGTGATTTTAGTCTTTAGTTAGAGGTTTATGTTTTGAGACCTTAGGATAGGATCTTGGCATGTTTTGGACCTCTCTCACACCCTTGGAGGTTGGTATTGTTCGCACTTTGCCCAAAATAGCAACTTTGACAAATGTTGCCAAAAAGTTGTCTTTTTGAAAAATGTTGCTTGAAGAATGACAAATCAAATGGACATGGCCACACCAACTTCTTGGAGCATCTATAATTCCAAGATGATGGTATTATATGTTCTTATGCCTTCTAGGAAGGTTAGAGTTTACTGTGTACAGAACTTGATGTTCAGAGAAGGAAACAGAAGAGTTTTCTGACTTATTTGGACAGTGTACAACCTGGTACATATTCATTTTGTAGATCTAGTTGCAAAAATTTGTGATGCTTTGAGTTACTTCAACATTCCAGTTGGTTTGATTTATTTTTGTAAAGTTTCATAGGAGTTAGAGATTTTGTTTGCTCACTATCTAAGAATCCATAGTTTACTGGGTCTTCTCTAAAGATGTGATCCTAACTTGGAATTTAACCAGTGGATCTTCTCATCCACTTGGGAAATACATGTTAGGATCATTCTCTTTAAGATTGCTAAAGCTCAGAGGCTCAGTGTTGGTTCTATGATTTTTGAGAGAAAGCCCTAGGCTAATTATCTCTATGTAATTAGCCTGATTATTTAGTACAGTCACATGAATGTGAACTATATGATTGAGAGGATTAAAGCAATGGTAGATCTAGACCTTTTTGGGATAGAGGAAGCTATATAATCACTTGTGTTCATTATTTAAACCCACCTTAGACCACTTTCTTAGTAATACAAGCCTAACCTAGCTAATTAGGTTTGTGAGCTTTGCAAGAGTTTAGTGGTGCAGGAGTGGAGTGAAGTACTAAGGCTTTGGGAGGTTTCAAAAATCCATAAATGGTATCTATAAACCTAATTAGATTAGTTAGATCCTCCTATTTTTGAAATTTATTCTCAAAAAACCCTTTGGATAGGGCTACAAGGAACTCTAGGTCAGTCAGTATTTGACCATCCTTGGTTATATAGAACTGAATCCATTGGTGTATTCTATATCCTTGGGGTCTTAACAAAGTCTTCCATCACTTACATTTTCTGATCAAAGCCTCTTGTGAAGATTTCCACTTTTGAGCTTGGGTTTGGGAAAGTGTCCCTAAAGGAGATATTGTAGAGATTGGTGTGTTGGCTTTGAAAGCTAAGATGTGATAAAAAGGAGTGATTTGGCCTCTTGGACAAGTTATTATACACCCTAGGAAGACACATGTGGAGTTGGGGTGTTTGAATCATAATTTTGAAGTGGTTACAAGGAGTTGGAGCCCATCTAGGTCTTCTTGCAGTGCACTCTGCATCAGGTGGTATCAGAGCCTGCTAAGACCTTGGAAGAAGTAAAGAATGGGTGAAAGAACATAAGAATCTCAAAGAGAGGAATTTCCTACTAGAATCACTAATGTGGAATTGGCTACAATTGGTAGAGAATAAGCATCCAAGAAGAAGAAGAAGAAGAAGAAGAAGAAGAAGAAGAAGATGATGATGATGATGCCGATGATGATGATGATGATGATGATGATGAAGAAGAAGAAGAAGAATAAGAAGAAGAAGAAGAAGAAGAAGAAGGTGGAAAAATCCAAAATGAAAGGCCCTACCTTAAGTTGGTGGAATTTTCTACAAAATGAAAGGATGGTGGAAGAAAATAACCCTATCTTAACATGGAAAAGGATGTTGGTAGAAATCAAGAAATAGTTTGTACCCGAGGACTATGAGATCGCCCTCCATAAAAAGTTGAAAAATCTAAGGCAAAAGGACATTGATGTGAGTGGGTATACTAAAGAGTTTCATCGAATGACCTTGAAGGAAAAAGTTTTGGAGAGTGAGAAACACAAGCTTGCAAGGTACCTAAATGAACTAAAATATAACATTCAAGATGAAATGAGTTTATTCAACCCTGAATCAGTACATAAGTGTTTTCAAATGGCACTGAAAATTGAAGAAAAATAGAAGAGGAGAGGAGAACAAAACAATAGAGGTAGAGGGAGTAATTTCAGAGGTAGAGATAGGTTCAATGGTAGAGGTCCATTTTAGAGAATTCAAGGATAGTGTAATAACCAGGACTCAGAAGGAGAACACCATAATAGAGGAAACTTCAGAGGAAAGAGATCAAACACTAGAGGGAGATTTGGTTGAAGAGGACCTAGTGTCTTCACTGGGAAGTTTTTTACTTGCAATAAAATTGGACTGGAGTCCTTTAGATTCCCTGAGAAGAATGGCACCAGCAGAAAAGGAGGGGATAGAAGAGTACAACTCACCCAAGAAGATGATAGTCAAAGTGTATCCTCCTATCATTCTGTAACTTCAAGACCTAAAAATCCAGAACAAGGAGAATGCCTCATGATGAAAAGGATACTCCTAAGAATACCTAATACTACAGAACCACCTCAGAGGAAGTCATTATTTAGAACAAGATAAAAGGTGAATAACAAGGTATGCAAAGTTATAGTTGATTCTAGATCCACTGATAATATTGCATCTAGGGAGTCAGTCACTAAGATAAAGTTGCATGTAATCCCTCATCCTTTCCCTTATAAAGCTTCTTGGTTGAAAAACAAGAAACAAACTATCATCAATGAACAAGTTTGGGTAGATTTCAAGATAGGTGAGTATACAGACAGAGTTCTATGTGATATCACAAATATGGGTGCATGTCATTTGTTATTAGGTAGACCTTGTCAATTCGATGTAGATGCTAAGCATGATGGAAACTATAATGTCTATACTATAGTTAAGTATGGTGTTGAGTATGTGATGAATCCACTCCCTGACTGTGAGAAAGAAAAACATGTTACTAGCAGTGTCTTGCATGTAGGAGAGAAAGAATTCATGAAGGTACTAAAAGAAAGGGATACACCTTGTTATGCATTAGTAGTGAGGCCCGAAAAGATACCAGTGAAAGAGCCAAAGAACAAGGCCCCTACTAGGGATGTAGGCCCCAAAAAGGTTAAGGCACTATTAGACCACTATAAGGGTATCATAGATGAGAGTACACCAGAATCTTTGCCACCTCAAAGAGAAGTGAGTCACTATATAGACTTCATACCAGGGGCCACTCTTCCAAACAAAGCAGCATACAAGATGACCCCTAAACAAAACCAAGAGATAGCAAGGTAGATTGAGGAATTTTTGTCAAAAGGTCTCATTAGAAAAAGTGTGAGTCCTTGTGTTCTCCCTGCAGTCCTATCACCTAATAAAGAAGGCACATGGAGACTATGTATGAATTCTAGGGAAATCAATAGGATAACCATCTGATATAGGTTTCCTATGCCTAGAATAGAGGATTTGATGGACTTTTTAGGGGGTGCAAGCTATTACTCCAAGATAGATCTCAAGAGTGGTTACCATCAGATACGAATCAGAAATAGAGATGAATGGAAGACAACATTCAAGACCATAGAAGGCCTCTATGAATGGCTTGTGATGCCTTTTGGTCTCTCAAATTCTCCAAGAACTTTTATGAGACTGATGAATGAAGTATTGAAGCCTTTTCTTAATAAATGTGATGTTTTATACCTTTATGATAATTTTATCTTTAGGAGGAGTAGAGAAGAGCATCTCAAGCATTTGGACATGGTAATGAGAAAACTCCATGAGGAAAAATTGAAGACAAATATAGAGAAGTGTGTATTCCTTCAAGAAGAACTTGTGTTCTTAGGTTTTGTGATCTCCAAGAATAGTCTCATGATGAATCTTTCCAAAGTTGAATCCATCCTCAATTGGCCACGTCCTACTACTCCCTCAAAGGTAAATATTTTCCATGGTTTATGTAGCTTTAATAGGAAATTCGTCAGAAATTTTAGTGGCATATGTTCTCCCGTTATCAACACCATTAAAGGTGGAAGAAAATGCATATTTTCATGGGCTGATGAAGCTAATGATTCCTTTGAGTTGTTGAAGAAAAATATTGCAGAGAAACCAATCTTAGTCCTACCAGATTTTCACAAGGTATTTACAGTGGAATGTGATACAAGAAATAAAGCCATTGGGGGAGCCTTGAGCCAAGAAGGAAGGCTAATTGCATTTTTCAGTGAGAATATCAATGAAGCTAAGAGAAAATACTCTACTTATGATCTTGAAATGTATGCAATGGTTTAGTCACTTAGGAAATGGAGGCATTATTTGTTGCCCAAGGAATTTGTATTCTTTATTGATAATCATGCACTTAGCTTTCTAAATATATAGGATAAACTTAATCACAAACATGTGAAATGGATGGAATTCTTATAGTCATATACATTTTCTATCAAGAATAATAAAGGGATAGTAAACAAAGTAGTTGATTCTCTTAGTAGGAGACACCTAACCACCCAAACCATTCAGTTGGAGAGTGTTGGAGTTCATGCCATATTGAAAGATATGTATGCTGTGGATGAAGATTTCAAAGAGGCTTACCAAATTTGCACTGAGATGAAAAATAGATACCACACTGATTTCTCAGAGTTTCTTGTGTAGGATGGTCTAATTTTGAAGGGTAGTTCATTGTGTGTCCCAAAGTTATCCATGAGGGAGAACATTATCAAAGAAAAGCATTACGGAAGCCTATCTAGTCACTTTAGGGTGGATAAAACATTGGAGCTTGTTAGAAGGTTCTACCACTCGCCCAAGTTGTAGAGAGATGTTAGGGGTTTTGTGGAAAGTTGTTCATTTTTCCAACAAGCCAAAGGGTACACCTCCAATGCAGGTTTGTACAGTCTTTTTCACATCCCTTAAAAACCTTGGGATTCAGTAAGTATGGACTTTTTCCTAGGTCTTCCAAAGACCAAGTCTGGATTTGATAGTATTTATGTTGTAGTTGACAGATTTTCAAAGATAGCACACTTCATTCCTTGTATAAAAACTCATGATTCATCTCACATAGAAAGATTATTCTTCAGAGAAGTTGTAAGACTTCATGGACTACCATTGTCAATCATATCAGATAGGGATCCTAAGTTTTTAGGACATTTTTGGAGAACACTATGGAGAGAGATAGGAACAAATGTTTCTCTGTCATCTACATATCACCCACAGTCTGATGGTCAGATAGAAGTCATAAATAGGTCCCTTGAAAACCTTTTAAGATGCCTCACCCAAGAACATGGAGCCACTTGGGATACTATTATAGCACAAGTAGAATTCTCATTCAATGATTTAGTCAATATGAGTACGGGTTCAACTCCATTTTAGATTGTATATAGTACTCACCCTAGAGGGGTATTGGAACTCAGAGCTATCAAAGACATGGAAAAAATAAGTGCACTAGAATAATACTTTGTTGAACTGTTGAAGAACATCCATGACTAAGTGTAGACCAAACTGTAGCATACCACTGAGAAGTACAAAGCACAGGCTAACAAAAAGAGGAGAGACTTATAGTTCAAAGTGGGATATTTGGTGATGATTCACCTTAATAAGGAGAGACTACCCAAGGAAAAATACACAAAGCTTATGATGAAAAGTCTTAGCCCTTTCATGATTCTAAAGAAATGTGGCAAAAATACCTATAAGATTGATCTACTTTCTCACATTGGTTTATCCCCTATATTTAATGTTGTAGATATCTTTACTTATAAAGGTGTTGTTAGTACTGATGATCTTGGAGGTACTCCAGAGCCTCCTACACTCCAACCACTCAAGTACATGCCCCAAGAAAATCCTCCTAAGATTGAAAGAATTCTAGATAAGAGAGTGAAAAAGAAAACAAGGAGGGGCACTTACTATGAGTACTTAGTCAAATGGAAAAACAAACCCATTGAATATGATACTTGGATGACCCCTAAAGACATTATAAAGACATGCTATCCACTTGAAGACCTCCCAAATCAAGAGACTTGAGTTTTTTTTCCATGGGGAGTATGGTGCAGGGCACCTCCTAAAGTTTCTATTTTATTCTTAAGGTGTTTGTAATAAGATGAGTACTTGTGCATGTTTGGGTCTATTGAGTAAGGTGAAGGACCCTAAGGTAAGTTATAAACCTATGGGTTCCTGAAACCATGTTAGACCATGTTAGTCTCTTTTTTTGATTTTAGTCTTTAGTTAGAATTTTATGTTTTGAGACCTTAGGATAGTCTCTTGGTATGTTTTGGACCTCTCCCACACCCTTGGGAGTTGGTAGTGTTGGCACTTTTCCCAAAATAGAAACTTTGACAAATGTTGCCAAAAATTTGACTTTTTGCAAAATGTTGCATGAGCAAATTTTGCAAAATGTTGTTCAAAGAATGAAAATTTAAATGGAAATGGCCACACCAACTTCTTGGATCATCTTTAACACCAAGATGATGGTATTATATGCTCTTATTCCTTCTAGGAAGGTTAGAGTTTACTGTGTACAAAGCTTGATGTTCAGAGAAGGAAATAGAAGAGTTTTCTGAGTTATTTGGATAGTGTACGGCCCGGTATGGATTCATTTTGTAGATCCAGTTGAAAAAATTTGTGATTCTTTGAGTTACTTCAGCATTCCAGTTGGTTTGATTTGTTTTTGTAAAGTTTCATAGGAGTTAGAGATTTTGTTTTCTCCCTGTCTGAGAATCCATAGTTTAATGGGTCTGCTCCAAAGATGTGATCCTAACTTGGGACTTAACTAGTTGATCTGCTCAGTCACTTGGGAAATACAAGTTAGGATCATGCTCTTTAATATTCCTCTAGCTTAGAGGCTTAGTTTTGGTTCTATGATTTTTGAGACAAAGCACCAGGCTAATTATCTCTATATAATTAGCCTGGTTCTTTAGTACAGTCACATGCATGTGAACTATATGATTGGGAGGATTGTACCAATGGTGGATCTAGACCATTTTTGGGTAGAGGAAGCTATCTAAGCCCTTGTGTTCATTTTTTTAACCCACCTTAGACCACTTTCTTAGTAATCCAAGCCTAACCTAGCTAATTAGGTCTGTGACCTTTGCAAGAGTTTAGTGGTGCAAGAGTTGAGTGAAGTACTAAGGCTTTGGGAGGTTTCAAAATTCATAAAGGGTATCTAGAAACCTAGTAAGATCAGTTAGATCCTCCTATTTTTTAAAGTTATGCTCAAAAAACCCTATAGATAGGGCTACAAGGAATTCTAGGCCAGACAGTGTTTGACCATCCTTGGGTTTGTAGAATTGAATCCATTGGTGGATTATCTATCCTTTGGGTCTCAAAAAAGTCTTCCATCACTTATATTTTTTTATCAAAGTCTCTAGTGAAGATTTCAACTTTTGAGCTTGGGTTAGGGAAAGTGTCCCTAAAGGAGATATTGCAGAGATTGATGTCTTGGCTTGGAAAGCTAATTTGTGATAAAAGGAGTGAGTTGGCCTATTGGAAAAGTTAATATATACCCTGGGAAGACAAATGTGGAGTTGGGGTGTTTGAATCAGAAGTTTGAAGTGGTTACAAGGAGTTGGAGCCCATCTAGGTCTTCTTCTAGTGCACTCTGCATCACTGAGCTACTGCCATTCCTACCATGCCCACTACCAATGCCATTTTTATTAATATTATCACAATTCAAAACAATTTCATTGCCTTTGTCATTTTATTTTATGTTCTGAAGACAACTATTGTGAAATAAATGCTAATCCTATGCAATTTATAGAGTTGAATCGCCCTTTGTTTGGACTATAATTTCTAACATTCCTTTGGAGATTTAATCAAGAAATATGTGATAACTATGAGGCAGTCTAGAAATGATCGACACATTGCATACGTCCAAACTAAGGATATGTAAATATAGATTAATTAATATAATAGTTGTTAGATCACAAGAACAATGTTTTTGGTTGATCAATCAATTTTAATAAATAGAATAATTGGTTTGAAAAGTGGACCATTTTGAGTAAGTTTATGACAATTCAAATAATTTTATAGAAGAGATCGACATAGTGCATATGTCAAAACTAAGGCTATTTAAATATAGATTAAAAGATAATGGAATCATTGAATCCTCGTCTACATGCTCACTTTTGGGTGGTGCAACTCAATCATTCACGTAACTACTTTGGCTGCTCTGATAGGAATATGCCCTTCATCTCTTGTAACCACAGTTCTTGCAAAAAGCCGACTGTTAGGCTTCCTTGGATAATTTTGGAAGTGACATAAGTAGGTAGGAAAGGTGCTTGTTTTTCTATATAGATATTTGTTGTTAAAACAATGATAGAGTTGTATGTGAAAATAGAGATTAAATAAAATATGAGAATCCCTCCATTGAAAGTGGATGTAGCCGAAAAAGGTGAACCACTATAAATTACTGTGATCTTTCTGTGTGTATGTCTTTTGACTCTAAATTTTTTTTTAATTATTCATTCTATTTAAAATTTGAAATCAACAATTGGTATCAGAGCCAGTTTGGCTTGAGCATATATGGAGGAAGAAGATGATGACACTAATTTTGTTATTGAAGAATTTTGTGAAAATTTGGATTCAACTAAAGAGGAGGATGCTGAAGCAAGTGAGGATGAAGTTGAGGAAGTTGAGGCCAATATTCAGGATGATTATCAAAATGAGAAAGTTGTGAGGTTGAAGAAAGAGAATTTCCTTCTCCCAAACCAACTATTTTGCATGGGCCAGAAGTTGTAGGTTTTGTGTCATATAATGAATATTGAAAAAGACAACCTTGAGAAAGAGTGGGATTTTTATGAATAGTCTCTATTTTAGGAAGAGGAAAATGATGGGAAGGACCATCAAATATTGATAGAGGACTCTTTCCTCACAAAAAGGTATGTCTTGCTGATAGAGAAGTTTCCCCTTGGTGGAAAGAAACCACAAGAGGATTTGGGGTGCCTGGCAACTAGAGACCTCTAGAGCGTAGGGATTACAGAACACAAGGAGGCTAGAGAGAGCCTATGGTTCAAGGCTGCATGTGATTCAAGAGTCTCTCGCATATCTGAGAATAAATTTTTTGATGATTCATTATTCCAAATTGTGGAAGTAGAGGCAGAGTGGAACGCATTGACTGCAGGCTCCTCTCTCATGCCTTTGAACCTAGGAGTTGGGTGTCATTATGGTGCAAAATATGATGTTGTTGTTTTCCAAGAACTTGAGGATGCTTAAGATTTTGAGGTGGTTGGGCTTCCAGAAATTTTTCTTCTTCAGGAAGAGAGGGAAAAGTGTCAATAAGCGGATTCCAAAGGCCAGGTCATTAAGGGGCCAAATAAAGGCGTTCTGGAGGAGATTTTTAAACCCTCACAATTCTATTTTTTCTAGTAATGATCTCTCTAATAAGGTTCAGGTTTCTTTGATTATATTAACTTCACCATATTAAATATTAAAGGTGATTTTAGATGCTCTAATAAGGATTGTAAAGAAGGGAAGCATGGGAGCATGTGATTTTGTGATGATTTCATATAAGGGTCCTTCTAGGGATGACAAAGAAGTATGTTTTGAATCTGCCAAAAGTAATATTTTTATTTATGGAATGATGGGCAAGTTTGTGCCTGATTTTTTTTTAGGAGAGGATACTTTTGATCTGATCTAATATGGAGAAGCCTCATTTTGAGTGGACTAGAATAGAGTTTGGCAGCATTGAGATATTCTCATGCCTACTTGTTCTGTGTGATCAATAAATCAAAATGGTGGGATATCTATGTGTGCTTTTTTCTCTGCTATTGATTGGTCTTCAAGTGGGATATTGTTGGGTGGTGCATCCTAATCATTCTTGTAAATGCTTTGCCTGCTCTGACAGGAATATTCCCTTCCTCTCTTGTAGCCACAGTTCTTGCAAACAACTGACTGTTAGGCTTCCTTGGCTAATTTTGGAAGTGATAGAAGTAGGTGGGAAAGGTGCTTATTTTTTTTATGTAGATAGTTGTTGTTAAACAACGATAAAGTTGTATGTGAAAATAAAGATTAAATAAAATCTGAGAATCCCTCCATTGAAAGTGGATGTAGCTAGAAAAGGTGAACCACTATAAATTATTTTGTTCTTTCTATGTGTATGTCTTTTGATTGCAATTGTGTGTTTTTCATTTATTCTGCATTCTATTTAAAATTGAAAATCAACACTCACCAACATTCACAAAGATTAAGAATTCGCTAATTAGGCCATTTAGAAAGTAGCAGCCTTAGCAATAGAGGCTTCAGTAATGTGTTATTTCAATAGTATGTATGTTGCAATTAAAGTTTCTCTATGCAAATGGAGGATATCATAAGTGTAACCACCTAGATTTGGTCTACTCTGACCATAGACCCTATTTTCCCTAAGTGTGATCATACCCCCAATTATGTCCAGACAACTCTTCGATCGGCTGGCATAATTCATTCAAATCAAATTTAATCTCCTAAGTGATCTAATCACTAAATTTTATTAATCACCTAATCCAATCAAATCAAATCAATTTAATTCAAATCAATACATGGCTAAGGTAATTAATTTAAAAGGAATTAAATAAATCCCTATTATATCAAATCACTTGCAAAAAGCCTATCTTCTAGCCTAAATTAATCTAATTAATTGGCTATAGTCCTAATTAATTATCTA
>MU225325.1:4164494-4176312 GCA_018584345.1 Thuja plicata | reverse complement strand
AACTAGATTTTTAATTTGTATTTATCTTTAGATTATAGTTAAATTTTCATATTAGTTTAAAGTTAAAAGTTTATATCATTGTTTAAATCTTTAGCAATTTCTACCAACTAAGGATATTTTTCGCTATGCTTGACTTAGTGACGGGTATAGTTGACTTTTTTTCAACAAAAGTCAAACGTACTCCGTTTACCTTGGTTTTCAAACCAGTAGTTCCCCTCACACCCTGGAACCTAGGATTCCAGTTTCGTACCATTTTGAGAGGGTTGACTTTTTGGTCAAACCTATTTGACTTTTTGGTCAACTATCTCATTTTGCGTACCCTAGACTTCCATAGTGCTTAATAGGCCCTAGTGACCCTCCTTCATGTATTTCAAGGGATGTTTGACTTTTGGTCAACCCTAGTTGACTTTTAGTCAAACTATCTCAATTTGCGTGCGCGAGTCTTCCATAGGGTCTCGTGAACCCTAGCTTGTACCATTCCCTTATTTCCAAGTATAGTTGACTTTTGGTCAACTCTAGTTGACTTTTGGTCAACTAGCTCGTTTGCGTGCAGTTCCAGTTGGGAACTTTATTCATCCCTTTAGGATAGCTGTGAAAGCTATTCCTCTCCTTAAGTCCTTTTCTGGTTTTGTTTATCCCTTTGCACCGTTTTGCGTGCACATGTTACCCTTATGTTTGTTTGGGTACCCTGTTTATGTGTGTTATTAAAAAAATTTTGTTCGTGTGTTTTTTGCCCAACTTTTGGGCATGACAATATTAGTGATAAATTGCTGAAATTGTCTAGGATGACATTTTTTTAAAATGATATGAATTAACAAATTTCTGATAAATTAACTCCTAAACCAGTTAATTAACTTTGAAATGAATCAAACTTAAGTAAAAACTCATCCATAGTTGAGAAATCTGTATACCTGAGATCCTCCAATTGATCTTGGAGTTGAATCTTTCGAGATTCGGTTGCACTGTCGAAGGTGTTTTTCAAAATAGTCCAAGCTGCATGAGCTTCCATACAATGGGCAATTAATACATATAAATCTGAATGTAAAGAAATGCCTATAAGGCCTAAAGCCTCATCATTTTTCTCATTCCAAGCATCAATATCTTCCTTAGAGGCAATAGTAGCAGGAACAAAAGTTGCACTAGTCGCCACATCAAGGATATGTTTAAAGCGAAAAATAAAGGTAATATGAGACTTCCAAGCATGATAATTGGAACTTGTTAATTTAATTTATGGAATTAACATTGACATAATGAAAATCAACTTAAATACAAGTTGTAGAATACAATAATGGATCTAAAAAATTAGTTTAACGCGAATAGTATATACCAATATGCCAGAAATATTAAATGTTAAAAAAAATTTAATTTTTTTGTTAAAGAGATGAAACAAATTTTAATTACAACCAATTAATGAAATAGAAAATGAAATAAGATAGATTTGATATGATCAATTTAAGAATGAAGCAATATCCCAAAATATTGAGAAGAAAAAATGTTTGAACGATTAAACTTTTTAATGTAGTTAAAGATTTGACCAGATTTTAAAAATAATAAGATTCAAAGATGGAATAATAATAATAACCTGCAACAAAGAATAAGCCTGCAATGTTTAAAAAATGTTAGTATAATGATAATATCAGGAAGGAAAAAGAATCTAATAATGAGCTTTGCCTAAAACCCAGAAAATGTTGCATAAAGAGCCAGAGTGCAAAAGAAATGATTAAAAAATGTTTTACTTACTAGCTTATTACAGAAACCAATGTATTTAAATCATTCAAACTTTGAAAGGAAATGTTCAAAAATAATAATTACCTTCTGGTGTGCGTAGAAGAAGGAAGGTTGCTCAGGCGCAAGAGTGATTTAATGTTGCGCAGGGAATCCTTCTGCCACTTGCAAGGAATACACAAAAGACAGAAAGATAGCTAGGACTGTTGCATGAGCATGCAGCCTACACAAGGAGGCAAGGAGGGAGAGATGAGTGAGTGAATCAGCTCCGTGAGAAGCTAGAGAAGAGTGAACAATATCAAGAGAGGTGGCAGCAGCAAAGGCTGAACTAAAATGTTGCGCAATAAAGGAATATTGTTGTACTAAGACTTGAAGAGGTGCAGTGAAGCAAAGGAAGAAAAAAAAAAAGAAGATGATGCACTAATGGAAAAGACAACGCAATGAAGAGATGAATTAAGACAACACTAATGGAAAAGACAATGTAGAATGCAATGCAAAGTAATGTGAAGAATGTTGCGCAAGGGTGAAAGGAGACTGGGAAAATTATGCACAATGAAATTTGAGTTAAAAAGCAGTGCAAAAGAAAGGGAGATAAGACAAATGATGCAGCAAGGGAAAGGGATATGAAAATATTAAAATCTACAGACAATAAATGTTAGCAAAGATGAGTTATTATTAGAATCCTGCACAAAATGTTAGATATATATATGAAAATAGAGATGTAAAAAACCATATTAAAAAGAGATATAACAAAGATATATACACAGCAATTACTAAGATTAAGAAATTAGAAAAATTATGGGGGCATAACTTTTAAATGCACCGTTGGATTTTTCCAATGTTTGGATATGTTTTTAAAAAACTAATTATCTAGAACTCCACCGAAGTGGTTGATCAGATTATGTATAGTTTAAAAGTTATGAATGATTGAGTACGGGTATATAAAAATGTCTTCAAAATGACAGTCACAGAAATGTTTAACTGGTTTGCATAAAAGAAAAAATATAAAAATAGAGATATATAACCCTGCAAATAAATATGCTTGAATAACCTGCAAACCATTAGAATATAGATCGAATGATCAAAATGCAAACCCTTGCAGTCTCCCGACAGAGGGTGAAGATAGATCAAGAAAAAAACTATAAACTAGATAATTAAACAAAAGAAAACGGGTTTGGCGGTGAACCGGCCAAACCCAAAAAAAAAATTTTAAAAACCTGCAACAAAAGTTAGATCGATAAATCCTGAAAAAACTCAAACAAGGATTAGTGGCTCTGATACCATGTTAGAAAAATACATAAAATAAAATAAAAAACAAGAATGAATCCAAGAGAGTGAAGCAAGGAAAGGTATTACCAAAAGATGAATGTTGAAACAAGAACAATCAACAATAGCAATGAGAAGCTCCAAGCTCAACACCAAGACAATATTTTTAAAAGGGGAAAACTAAGAAAAACCTTTTGTGCATAAATATGAATGAGGCACAAGAGAGAGAGAGAGAGAGAGAGAGCTTGAGCAATAGCTCATTACAATATTGCAAGAATGAGAATGAGAGAAGAGAGAAGAAATCCAACTTGTGAGAACCAACTTAGAACCAAGTGAGAACCCTAAAACCTTAAGAAGTGCGTGAGAGTCATCTCTTAAGTAGAAATGAGTGGAGGAGTTTTCATGTAACTCCCATACTCAATGTGTGCCACATTCACATTTGGTATGTGCCATGTGTAGGAATCCTCTTAGGGAGGAATATCTAATTTCCTTTATTAAAGGAATTACAGATATGAGACAAGACCTTGGTATATCTTTTAATTACATAGATACCAAGGAAACATTAATTCTAACAGTTATGCTGTTAGAATTTATATAGATTCATGGTTCATTTTAGTTTCCATGATTATGCATTGTTAAAATCTTTGTTTCTACAACTAGAGTGCATGTTATTTAGATCTTTCTTATTTTTAATAGAATATTTCATGCTAGGTTGTATATGTCACTAGAAAAGGCATAATCTGAGGGCCATTATGTTGTTTTTCACACTCCTAATTAGAAAGAAATAGATAAATTTTAATGGATTTCCATGCTTTACTAACCTTATTTTCACTAACGTAATGATCTATTGAAGTGTTGTGTCGCAAGTAATATGTGCATTATTTCACACACATTTTTGGCACCCATCGTAGGGCTCAATTTTGGATTTTGCCTCATTTCAACTTCATTTTTTACTAATTTGTCTTCATAGATTTCAGGTCAAGACTTGTTTCTAGTAGCAAAAGCTCACATCTGGGATACGCCCTCGTACTGCAAAAATTGAGGCTCATATTTAGGATTTCCTGGGTCATTTTCAGTAGAGGCTCGCATATGGTAAACACTCTATCGCATCTGGTAGCAAAATCTCACATCTGGTTTGTTGCATCATATCCCATATTTCTAGGATCGCATCTAGTTGAAATTTTTGTGAACTTCATTGCCTAACCCTTAACACTTTAACCAGTTGTTGATTTGATCTTTTGACAGCCTAACAAGTTCTTGCAAGTTGCTGATAAGGAAGTAAGAAGACTTGGCTAACGTGTGTGTTTGCAGGTATTTTAAACTAATTTTAGTACTAACTATTTACAAAGCTTTTTCAAAACTTAAAACATTTTCTCAATACTTGTTAAAGCGGCCAGTTTACTATGCTCTTTTCCTTTAAGGAAAATCAAAAAATCAGACGTTGGTTTAACACTTGTAAAGGAATTTGGAGATAAATGGACAAGCAAACTCACACTTTAATTCCTTTTGGAAATCAATAATTGGAAAAGCAAGTCACCTAAATTTTGTGGGATAAATAAACTTCATCGTCTAATTTTGGGATCTGAAATTGAACAAGCAAATCACTTAACATTGCGGATAATTGAACAAAACAAATTTTCTTTCACGCATCCTATTTTCATTAACTTAGGAATATCTAAATCAAGCTCAACATAGCTTGAGGGAATGAACATTGATTTACATGTTTTGAGAGAAAACAACATGGATTAGGAGAGTATGCTCTTCTTCTTTTGAAGAATCAGAAATCTAGACATCCTACGCTCGCCAATCCTTTGTATGCTTATTTAACAGTAGAGGGCCTGCCGGTTAAGGAAAAAAACTCCCAGGAATGACCCAAGTGAGGACAGGTTTTACACCAACCCTTCCAACTCACTATATATAATTTCTTCCTCGTAGGCCAAATCCTCGGAAGACGAAGCCGGTTTTGTTCTCAAAATTTTGACATTATTCCTTGAACATGCTTGGGTATGTGTAGAGCGGAGCCGCTTGAATATTGCTTGCAAGACTACACATATTTGAGTACTCATAGGGATATACACCTTAATTTTTCCTTGTGCAATTCTATGGGAGATGGTTTTGAATAAATTGCCCCATCATAAATAACAAACTTTGTAGAAAAACTACCTGATTCATCCCTGAAAGGGTGATAATCCTTGTGCAAGGCAAAAAGTAATTGCCCCAAGACACTCATCATATCATGCCTTCACTTGCATTTGGAGTCAGCTAATACATCATCATGACTAGATATATTGTGTGCTTTGTGATAGTTGTATTCTAATTAGCATTTAAGTGTGTACCTAAGTCAACGAGAAAGTATTTTCATCCTCTACCTAGAAAATAGGGCATAAGGATGTGTCTGTTCCCCTACCAATGCAAATCTACTTGATGTATCTCAAAAATCACTAACAAGATAACACCTTCAAAACAATAAAAAAACTTCAATCCTTGGTCTACACATGTTTTTCACCCACTAACAGGTCTCAGAATGCAATCTACAATCAAACGAACTTCACGCACTTTCAAGACAAAATTTTCAAAACTGGCAAAATCTGACACAGACATCAGAAACTCACATCCCAGATTTCCTGGCTCATATTTGGTATCCTGGCTTGTATCTAGTAGCATAGTCTCATATCTAGTCAGTACATCATCACATCTAGGGTTAAAGCTCACATCCTGGGTCATCAGAAGCTCGCATACTATATTTCCTGGCTCGCATCTAGGAGCTTGCATCTAGGATAGTGGGCACTTGTAGAATAGTTTCTCAGGAAAAATCTATTGATTGGGATACCCTTTTGGCTCTTTAGTCTGTCCTTGTTGTCTTTTCTAGTCTCTCTATTTCTATGTCAAAATACTTTTTCAGACATCTACCTTGCATGTCTTGTCAGTTTCTCGCAATCAGTCTCAATACGTGTGGTCTACCCACTTTTTACAACAACTTGATTCCCAGCTCACTATCAGGGCATTCTAACCCTCTGACACTGGAATCATCTACTTCCACCAAAATAGAAATGATACTTCCACCTAGACACACTCACTTGAATGATTCAAGATACTACCTGACACTATCGGGAAACTTTGACAAAGTTAAGATACAGATACATGGTCAACACAAGGCACAACAAGTACACATCTAAAGGATCGAGAGTACTTCCTAAATCACTACACTTTCAAGGAGAAACATCTCACAGTTCCCTAATAGATCTAGAATCTCCAGAAATGGACAGGTCCACTCATGGATGGAGTAAGTCTTTTGATGAATATGACCATAGAAAAAACCAAAATCACGAAGATATCGATGAAGAAGAACCCACATTTGACTGTCCTATATTTGAATCATGCATTAAGGAAGACATCACTAAAGAAGAGTATAATAAACTCAAATAGAGCAGTAAGTTCCACAAGATAATGGAAAAAATGATTGAAGAAGATAAAGAGAAATACTTTCTCCACCTAGCATCCACTAGTGTAAATTTACCCAAGGATTATGATGTGGAACTTGTGAGGCCTCACCCCGACCCATCATAGCTCAGCTGATACACTTATTTTGATACATTATGATTTGATATTTTGGGACATTATATCTGATGGACTAGACATTATTAGTATTATTTATGTCATGTGATGAATACTTTTGTATACTTTATCAATGATATTTATGATGCTTTAGGTATACTCATGCATTATGATGATTATTTTAGTATTTTAAATTCAAATGGAAAAATATGTTATGATATTTTGATTATGTAATCGGTTATAGTTATCAGGTACAGAAATGAAAAAAAAGGGTTATTAAGTGAAAATGTAGAATGTTTAGTCAATTAATTATACAATTTGATTTAGATATATATATGTAATATATAAAATAGGGGGTTTGATTGGAATGCAATATGTTGGAAAAGGATAGGGTGATTTGATTGTCAATTGTTGTTTGATTTGATTAAAGTGTATTGAATTCCTTAACCCTACTTTATATTTACTTGAATTTAATTGATTATGTATTGCAATTTTGATTAGGGAGAAGATAAGATGTTCCTCTTTTATTCCCAAATGCACAAATGGGAGATCCAAGTTGATCAACCCCAAGGAAGGGCTAATGCACAAGTGAATCAACTATTTGGAAAGGAGAATAACAAGAGGGGAATCTTAAATTCTGTTAATTATATGTATAGATATGATATATGATAGTAATTGAAGAAATAGGATAAATGCACTAACCTTGAAATATTGCAAATCAAAGAATGCTATTTTTTGAGGTCTGTAGACTGTTTCTGGAAAAACTGACATTTGATCCCAAACTGAAATGCAGAGACAAACAAAACCCAAAAATATTTTTCCATTCTGATGTTGTCTTATGAAAAAGGTTGACTTTGACCCACAAATGTCAACCTTGACCCAATAATGTCGACCTTGACCTGCATAGGTCAGATAGAAAATCTTTTCGTGCCGTCTGAAAGGAAGCCGAAAAGGGTATCCAGATGTGGTCTCAAATCTACTATTCTGAACCTGTACCTACAAGAAAAAGAGGATTGTTTGTTGTGGGGGAGGGGTTTACCTTGGTCAAATCCTAGTTTTGGAATTAACCTCAAATATATGTAATTGAAAATTGCAGAAATGGACAAAGTAAATGCTTAAACTCACCTTGCTTGTAAAAGTCCTTGTGGCAGATTCAAATCCGTGAATCCATAAGTATGCTTCAAAATGTGGGATGTAGAAAGGTAGGATGTCTTCAATCTCTTGCTTGTAGATCTCCAACACCAATTTTTGAATGGGTTCTTGAATTTGGAATAGGCTTGGAAGAAGGTGGATGATGAGATCACCAAAAGGGCATTATGTAGCTTGAATCCTTCAATGGCCTCCAATGGATCTCCTTTATGAAAATGGATGCTTGAATGGATGACTGCTTGCTTGAAATATTTCTTGATTTCTTTCTTGCATTTCTCTTTATGATATTTTGAGAATGCTTGATTAGAAGACTTCGTTTGCTTGATGATGGTTCACTTGATGATCGTTAGAGAAAATGAGAGGAGAAGGCTCCTTTTTATATGAAACTAGGGCACAATATTCTAAGGAGGCCGACATAGGAGAATTAAATTTCTATTAAATCCTTTACTCCTAGGAGAGGACCTATATTAAATATAATTTAGGAATCGACACTTCGGAACCCAAAACAGCTGACTCGAAAGCGGGAAAATACTTTTTGCAAAGACCAACATCCAAAACTATGAGACCCTGGGATTTGAATCCTGGGTCAAGGTCAAGGTCAACCTTGACCTAGGTCAAGGTTGAGGTTGAACCTAACCTAGGTCAAGGTTGAGTTTGACCCTAACCTAGGTTAGGGTTGAGGTCAACATAGACCTAAAAGGTCGACACTGACCCTTAAGCCTAGAATCACTAGTCTGCGTTCAGAATGCAGAAGTCAAGCTAAACAGGAGTGGAAAGAATGATACAATAGGAGGGAAGCCATGTCAAGATTAGGAACCCATTCAAGGTGCTTTTTATGACCCCAAACCACTCACTCAGAAGGCTAAACAAGTCTAATATGGAAGTGCTTCCATTTTCTGACTATACATTTAGCCCCCACTTTAGCAAGAGTATGAGCTCAACACAAACTCTTGGTAAAGGAGAATATACAGAAAAGACAATCTTATTGGAACCAAAAGGTATAAATAAACTATCAAGCCCCCAAGGGACTTAAGTCTTTATCAACCCTAAGATCATGATAAGAGAGACATCACTTAGTTAAGGAGAGAGAGAAAAGGGTGTGATTATCTCGCCCAATGAGAACTTATGTCTCATTGTGAACCACACAAAAACATAACTGGAAAGATGGAGTTGAACTTCCTAGTGAATGTGGCTACTCACTAGTTAACTCATCAGGGAGATCCATTCTTAAAGGGATCAAAACTTTGTAAATTGAAAACTGGAGGGATGAAGGGATCTGTGTAAATTTAAACTGGAGGGATCAAGAGATCCTAAAAAGTAAAAATGACCATGCTTTAAGGATTAGTTTCTTTTAATCCATAAAGGGAAAAATTTTAACTTTTGAAAAATATTTTGAATGTGCGTGTGTGCAAAAAGTGAGTAGAGTGTATGCCCCCATGTTAAATTCATTGCTAACACTTTAACATGAGCTATGGTTTTAACGAAAACATCAACAACTCTACGGATTATGTTTCCACTGCGAGATGCCCCCAAAGGAAGACAAATCAAGGGAAATAAAACATAAACATACATAAGAACACAAAATGGATCTACCTAATGTGGGGTCAGTATGATCATAAGATAACATGTACATAGAAATATAATATTATTGCAAATGAATTGACATCATTCCCCAAAGAAAGTAGAACTAGAATCACAAAGGAGGAAAGAAACTTAAGAATTACGAAGAGGAATCTTTTTAGACCACAACATGGAGACCAAAAAGAATTAGTGCTACCATGTCACAGATCCAAGCAGATTGTACAAGGAAAATAGTTACAAACAATAGCACAGTTACAACATAACATGAAACAACATATAGAAGAATGTAGATACATATAGAGGAATTGAACAATAGTTTTGATTCTGTCATCACCTTGCACCAACAGAGTAACAAGGGTCATGTAAAAGGATCTAACAAATATTTAGAAAAATACATTATGGGGGAAGCACACTACAACATACAAACACAAAAAGGGCTACCATAAAGGATGAGCCAATCACGCATGTTGTCCACTCTCCCCATCTTGGTTTATGTTATTTATGGTAGGTGGGAAACTCACAAGAGGGACTATATCCAATATAGTAGGAATGATAACCAGTTCCAAACAAGGATCCTCTTGAGAATCAAAATGATCATTACTAGGTGTAATTGTTAATTGAGTTGAAAGTATATGAGGTAAATCATTATCAAGATTAACAGTCTCATATTCATCACTAAGATCAATAGGATCATCAAGAGTGTTCTCCTCATCAAGGTTGATTGAAATGGGATCCAAGATGTGAATAGGATCATCATAATCATTTTTCTTAACATCATGAATATTAGCATCCAATGCATTGGGCATAGGTTGATCAAAGGTAGGTAATGAGTTTTGAATTATAGAAGCATGGGTTCTAGCATTAGCTCTATGCTTCTTATGATTTTAGCAGATTTGTTATGTTTAGCTTTGTTTGGCACATGTTGAGAACTAGGAAGACTAACAATAGGTTCCTTCACAGGTTCTATAGGAGGATTCTCAATAGGTTGTAATGGAAGAGTAGAAGTTTGATCAATTTTATTAGCAGCAATAGATAAAGGAGGTATTGCAGGAGTAGGCAAAAGACCACGATTGGAATCAATCTGAGGCATACTTAACTCAACAATTTTTTGATGTTTGTAAGCTTGATAGGAGCAAAAGAGATGATCAGGGTGAGAAGGACATGAATTAGGTAATGAAGGCCAAAGAAAATTGAGAGTAGCATAATATCTAGGCCTAGAAGGTTGAAACAAACTATGATTAATCATTTTGAATTCTCCATTATGAATGAAATTAAGACATTTATGAATGGGAGAAGCAATAGCATGCATAGCAGTTATCCAAGGTAAATTAATTTTGATTTGAAATTGATCAAAAGTAGGAATAATGATGAAGGTAGTATCTATAACTTTACCACAAAGTTCAACAGGTAAGTTAATAGAACCAAGTGTAGGATAAAGAAAGCCATTACAAGTTTGGATCCATGCATCAGATGAGTCATAAAAATTGTGTTGTAAACCTTTCATAAAAATATTTTCCTTAGTAATGACATTTATTAAAGATGTGGGATAAACTAGACAACCATGAGTAGGTATCTTAGCAATCCTAGCATAGATATAAAGGGGACCATCGGGAGCCCTAATTATTTCAGAATCATCAAAGGTAATTAAAAGTTCCCTAGGTCGCTTATCCTTAGTTTTTTTTTGAGTTTTAGGTGGAATTGGAAGTTGAAGTGGAGGTGAAGGATTTCGAACAATAATTTGAGATGGCGCAACACTCTCCACATGATTAACAATGTTATTAAGATCATCCATCTTTGAATCAAAAATAATGTCTATAGAAGATGGTTGAGCTATCGTATTAGTATCATGTGCAGGTAAAGGATTGGTATAGATTTGAAGGTTTTGATTAGGAGTCCAGAAATAGATTTATTCCCATTACCATCAAAATTATCAATAGACAAAGCTTTAGAATCAATCAAGTCTTGAATCTTATGCTTTAGAGAGTAGCATTTTTCAGTGTCATGGCTATTCTGGCGATGGTCTTGACAAAAATATTTAGAATCAAAGGATTTTGAAGCTATCATGGTAGGAAGAAGAGGTCGAATAGGAGGCAAAGTAATCATACTAGCTTTTAAAAACCTACTCATTATAGAATGCAAAGTTTCAGAGAGAGGAGTAAACGTACGATTCATACAGAAAGAAGTGGATGTAGGAGCACTATTAGATGTAGCCGCAACTTGATCAGCAACCACATTCATCTGTTTATTAATATTGACATAGTTGTTAGGTTTCTAAAACTTATTAGGATTAGGAGCATTTTCACCCTTCTCAACTGGAACAGGAGCCATTGGAGTGTTGCTCTCAAACTGACTCACTTGTAATTGATAATGGTGAAGTGTTGCACACAATTGTTGAAAGGAGGTAAATTCAGTAATTAGAATCTTATCCCTAATATATTTTTGTAAATTTGAAATAAACATATGTTGAATATCAATATCAGGAACAGGATAAGAAATCTGAGCATACAAATGCTTAAATCTACCAATAAAATCAGTCAATTTT
>MU225325.1:4077996-4153760 GCA_018584345.1 Thuja plicata | reverse complement strand
GAATCCCTACATGAACACTTGTCCTCTTTTCCATGTGTGAGGACATTATATTTATTTGTAATTTCTTTTATTCTAGATTCCTCCTTAAGAGGAAATAGCACAAGTGGCACACACATTATGAATGTGGATCACATGCACATGGGATTTACATGCAACTCCTTCTCATCTCTTCATAAGAGATGCTTCTTTTCTCTTCTTTCACTCACTTTTTCACATTCACTTCACTTTCTCATTTTTCACTTGCAACACTAAGTTTCTCATTCTCATTGAAGCATTGCATGAGCATTTTTCTCTCATTCTCTTCCTCTCTCTCTCTTAGGCTTTTTTGGCCCATTCTTAATAATATCACGGGGGTTTTTTTATGCTTTTCTCCCTTCAAAAATATTGTCTCATATTGTATGGTGCATGCTTCTAGATTTGGTTACTTCATGGTATGCATTTCCTCACTTTTCTCATTAGATTAAACAAGATCTTTTATGCTCTTTCTTATCATTTCTTACAAAACTAAGAAACTACTTTTGATAGAAAGTAGTTTCGATCAAAACTAAATAGTTTCGATCGAAACTACTTTCTATCGAAACCCCCAAAATTGAGCCATCTGCAAAGGCTAACAACAATATGTAGTTTTCATGGCTTCGGGGCTCAAGCACAGGGCTCAAATGGAAGAATAGGGACACCTCCTTTTGCATTGTACAAGTACTCTGAACAAGCTTTCTAACGAATATAGATTTGACAAATTTTGAATTGATTAGGTCTATGTATTTTGACGTGCATCGGATGTAGGTTTTTTATTGAATATAAACTTCTAGGTTTGACGTTCAATGAAAATAGTAGAAAATAGAAAAAATAATTGTGCCCTCCGGCTTTGAGTCTTCTTTCTATCAAATTTTTTTTTTTTGAATTTTGATAAATACACAAGTTATCAACTACGCAGTCAAGGTATATCAAAATTACGGTTGACTCTACTTAAAATGTTCATAAAATATGCAATAATGATGATAATGTTGTCAAACCACTTGCATGCCTTCTATATGGATGTTACAAAACCAAATTTGAAAGAAGCGCATTGATATCTGTTTTAGAAAAAAAACTTATGTTGTACGAAGTCATTGTACCTTTTTGAAAATGACGTTTTCAGCAACATAGCAGTTTAGTGGGAGAAAAAAACCATTAAAATCAATTCAAAAAAAATTTAAAAAAATATATTTAGAATTTAGAGAGAAAATTCTTAAAGACTCTAGTTTACTTCATCTTCCGATTTCAAACAGTTTAACGACAATATGCATCTGAATGTGAAATTTTTTCTCAAAATATAGACTTCAATGTCTGTTTATGCCAAAAAGTGTAACCCACTATTGTGGTATCACCCGTAGAGTCTCTTCTCATGGAGGGAAGAGGGAAAAGATGCAAGGTGTATGGGCCCTTTCATGCCAATGAAGGTTATTGATCTTGATTTGGGGGAGATAAGGAGAAGAATTTATAGAAGAGTGTATGTGCATTATAGCCTTCAAAAGACATGGTTTTTGTATGTATTTCATTGGAAATCTCCTACATGGAAATCCACCTTCACCCCTTGTTATGGGTTCAAGGTGAATCCTATTGTGAAAGTCTTGGATGGGATTTTTCTTGTTATGTTTTGTATTGTGGAAATGGTGTGAATGTCACCCGTTGGTTACCGATTCTCCTAGTTCGGGAGTGGTCTCCTTGAGACCTAGGATGGTAGGTAGGGATAACTTTAAGAAACCCCCTATAGAAAAATATATAAAATCTTGGCGAATCTTTCATTTTTTTCTTAAAAAAATTAATTCCTATTGGCGAATCTCTCAATTTTTTGGGAAAAAAAAATATTTGTATTGGTGATTATTTTTTAATCACAAATTTTTTGTAGAAAATATTGACGAAACTCAAAAAATAACCAAAATTTCATAAATGACCATGGAAAATAATTATATTTAAAGAAAAAAGAGTTCTTATAGAAAATTATTAGGCTAACTATGAAAATATTTGATAGGTTTAAGGGAACTCTATAGTATCTAGTTGCTACCATTTATTTAAAATATAATCAAATAATCCTCATTGTATTGTGTGAGATAAATGTATCATTATTTTTATTATTATAATAGGACCAACCTTCACAAGTGTTATATTAGCCAATTGGCCTATTAGAGTAATAGATTTATTCGATTATTTTAAATTATATAGTTTATATTTATTAATTGTATTCACTTTGATAATGTTTATTACTATTATGTGTTTTCATGCAATTGTTAAAAAGGGTAAAATCTGAATAAAGGGGTATTAATGGGCTAGGTTAATATGTTAAATTAAAAGTTCCTTTCGAATCATGGGAAATTTCTCTTGTAGTTAATTAATTGTGTATTATTAAACATGTGTGAACAAATGAAGTTTAGGATTTAATTATTATTGATATCAGTTAATTGGAAAATTTGGATAGTTCCTCAAGCAAGTTAAACACATCCTTTTGCAATGTAATTGGATAAGATTATAGTAATTATGAGAACCTCATTATATCAGGAATATTTAAGGATTGTAATGACATTGAATAGGACTAATAAATTGGATTTCTAGGTCAACCATTAATAGAGTTAGTATACCCCTATGTCCTTGTAGTACTAAAACGTAGGGTATTTTTTCATGTAACGAGTTGGAATACCGACTCTGCATCCATCTTTGTTGATAGCCCCAACTCAATCTATGATTAGACCTTTCAACTCAAAAATTAATTTCACCATGTTGTCACCTTTCCTCAACGCTTTTAGTATTATTGTGTCATCATAGTTGTTGTTTTTATGTATTTTAAAAAAAAATTGTCTGTGTGTTTTGCCCTAGTTTTGGGCATGATAGAACAACTAAAGGAAAAGGAGGTTCTGACTCCCATATCTATTCTCGCCAAACAACTCACCTTGATGCAGACAGAGCTTGCGAATCTCAAACAGGAGAAGGCTAAACCCAAGAAAAAATACTCTGTGGACTCCATTTGTCCATTTCCTTTTGACAAGAGTATCACTATGGTTCCATTCCCTCCCAAAGTGGCAAGGAAAAAATACGACAAGTATACGGGAGAGACCGATCCACATGACCATGTTAGAGAATTTTGTGCTCTTAGCATAGAATACATGCATGAACCTACATACCTCATGTGGCTTTTTCCAAGAAGTCTAGGAGGCAACGCCATGGAATGGTTCTCAAAGCTTACACCTAAGGTCAAAACTTTTGAGGATTTAATTCAACAATTTATCCAACATTGCTCCTATAATATACAGCACGATGTGACTACGATGGATCTGTGCAACACTAAAAAAAATACTGGTGAATCCTTTACACACTTTCTACAAAGGTGGAGGAAAATATTTGTACAGTATTCAAGGGCTATTCCTAAATCTAAAAATATGGAAATATTTGTTAATAACTTAGTACCTAAGTTGAAATACGCATTGAAAATGCAAGACTCCCCTAGCTTCAACAGGATAATCAAGAATGCCATCTATATCAAAGAATTCATGGTTAAAAAGGGGGAGATCACTCTTCAAATTGAAAACAAATCTAACAACTCTAACAACAAACCAAAATGGTGGAAACAAAAAAAAAATGTTGTTAACGATGGAGTAGTAGATGCATCCAATGATGGTCCTAAACCTGAGATATTCAATCTGACTAACAGCATGCAAGAAAGAAAAGATACCAAGATAATGACCCCCATACCCAAAGAAAACAATAAAAATAGCAAGGGTCGTCCATGGACTTCAAAACCTCAAAGAACATTCACTCCTTTGGGAGAGCCTCTCGAGACTGTTTTGAAGACACTATTAGACAACAAAGTTCTCACAATCCCAGATTCCAAACCATGGTAACGAGAAGTCAAACCAAGGTGGTGGGATGATAATTCTTACTATGTCTTTCATAAGAACAAAGGACACAAGACTAACAATTGTCTTAAACTCAAGCATGTTATTCAAGACCTCATTGAAGGAGGAAAAATCAAAGTAGAGGGACACACTACCAACAAAGATCATACAACATTTAACAAACCATTCCATAATTATGAGAAAGGGGAAGCATCTAAAGGAAAAGGTAATGAAGTAAACTACACCTAACCCAATAATGATAACATGATCAATATGCTATATATTAAAAATGAATCAATTAATGTGGTCACAATCAAAGGTATTTCTTTCCAATCAAATGAGGTGACTCGAAGCCAGGCACAAGTCACGATCAAAGGACCCAATTCCTCTTCAAAACCATCATCAACGTCCAAGGTTCCTATTGTTAATATTCCTAAACCAGCAACAAAACAAATGGTGACTATTCCTACAACAAAGTATGACTTGGTGGACCAATTGCAATGAACCTCTGCTAAAATTTCTATTTTTGAGTTGCTTAAAATTTCCAAAATGCATAGGAAAATCCTGGAACAATCCCTACATAGCGCAAATGTCCCAAAGGACCTCAATATAGACAAATTCTAGGCAATAGTTAATCACATCTCAGCACCACATTACCTCTCCTTTTCTGAAGAGGATGATAAATCATGGACACATCCACATAATCAGCCCCTTCATATTGAAGTCCTCATTCATAAATCCCATGTTAGACACGTATTGATAGATGAAGGTGCAAGATTGAATATTTGTACCCTTAATCTAATCAGGAAACTGGTTCTTTCAAAAAAGACCATTGATTCTAGGAGAAAAATCACTATCAAATCTTATGATGAGGAAGAGAGATCCTCTAAAGGTATTATTGTTCTACCTGTTAGAGTCAGACCAATTGAAAAGAATATCATATGTCAAGTTTTGGATCTTCCCTTGGCCTACAACATCCTATTGGGGAGATCTTGGATCCACAAAATGAAGGTTGTGTCATCTACTTACCACCAGTGTATCAATTTCTCACATAATGGGGTGGAAGTAACCATTCCTGCAGATGCTAATTATACTTGCAACAATATCAAGGTAGGTAGTATGATTCCACATAACAAGGAAGCTATGGATGAAATTTCTCCTGAGACTACCAAAGACATGGTGATGGAAAGTTTTGGCAAGACCTTAAAAATTTAAGAAACAAGTATGGGAGAATACAAGATGGACATGTTCCCGTCATTAATAGAACTTCTAGTGTCACCAAGATCCTATGGAAAACCTTCCTCCTCATTCACACCTACTGCATCCAAGGAGCCAGAGATCCACAAAGAAAATGGCATGGTCAAGGCATCCACATATTCTTTAGATAACACAGAAGAACAGGCAGTCTTGGACTGGCTTTACAAAGGAGAACCAAAGGAAGCTGAGGTCAAACATGTAGAAATATCCCTAGAGTAGTATGGTAAGGGATACGACCTCCTCAAAAATATGGGATACAAAGGAAATGGACCTCTAAGTGACATAGGAAGAGGACTTATTGAACCAGTGCACATGGAATTCAGGAATACCAGAGACAAAACATGGCTAGGCTTTAATAATGAATCTGACAAACCTAATTCAAAAGAAAGCCCGGTCTCTGACAAAGGGAGTGATGAAACAAGAGAGATAGAGCTACAACCATGGTCCTATGAAAGATTATTACATGTTGGAATAGAGAATCCTGACTATCAAGGAGAGATATATGTACCAAGATTTGAAACACCACAAGATATTCACATACCTTTGTTAGCACAGGCTCCTATTCAAGAGGTACGAGACACAACAGAAGATGATCTAGAGGTACCATTGATAGCAACAACTACTGAGAGAACATCCTAACAATAGGATTCACATCCTAACTGGAATAATTTAGTCACAATCACACATGTCCTTGATTTACCACACTTTGATCCATAGGTGGTTGATTGAGTACATCAGATAACTATTGCAGAATTCTTGAACTGGTCCGATGATGAAGTAACTAACTCTCATTATTATGAATGGGATGAGCTATTTTTCACTATAGAGGACATTGAAATAGATGTGACACATTTTTTTGGCTCCATCAGCACCCAACAAACATTCTAACACTATTCCCAACAATATTGATATTCTTGAAGAAGAGGAAGAGTTCCTTCCCCCAATCATTGATGGAGAGACTAGTGTTCTCATAAGTCTAGAATAACTTCAGAGGTGACAAGCAAGAAGCCTCCTTTTATGGAGAGATGATGATGAAATTTCTACTGATGAGTCACTAGATTTTGGTCCACATATAACTAAAAATGAACCTTTTAATGATAATCTAACTCTTATTGATCTAAACATTGAAGAACTTAACTTAATAGGACATGTCATGTCAGTTAATAGTCTTGGTGCTAACGTGATGCTATCCTTCCCAGAGTTTGATTCCTTGTCTTTGATAAACCCAGACCTAATTGATTGGACTGATACAGATCCTACTCCTATCCTCAACTTCCCTAATGACTACACCTTGGCTTGTTTTCTAAATGCTTTTGAACCTTACCCTTCTTCCACCAATGCAAGGAAAATGAGCATGTCATAGGAGGATATCAAGTTTCTCAATCAAAAATTGAAAATTAAAAAGAAAAGGGGTGCTGACAGTGAAAACCATGTTGTGGCAGTGTCAGATCCTAAAATAGTAAAAAAAAAAGACGTATCTGATGGTGAAAACCTCTCAGAGGTGCCAAAAGATGAGATTCTTGATATCCTCCCAGAGCACTTTCAAGAAAGGTCTTCAGTTATGATAGAACCAACACAACCCATTAATCTGGGCACAATTGAAGATCCTCAAATAGTACACCTAGTAAAATCTTTTTCAAAAGAGGAGAAGACACAGTTCACCGAGTTTCTGAAAGAGAAGAAGATCAACTTTGCATGGTCTTATACCGATGTGCCTGGACTGGATCCTAAGTTAATAATGCATCACTTGTCTATAGCTCCTGGGATCAAACCCATGAAACAAAAACTAAGAAAAATGCATCCTCATGTTGCATTTCTAGTAAAGTCAGAGCTAGATAAATTGTTAAAAGCTGGATTCATCAGACTCACTGCTTACACAAGATGGATCTCCAATGTGGTCCCAGTGTCTAAATCCGATAAATCTATCAGGATATGTACCGACTTCAGGGACTTAAACAAAGAATTTCCTAAGGATGACTTCCCACTACCTAATATTGATATGATCATAGACCTCACAGAAGGCTACCAAATGTATTCATTAATGCATGGCTTCTCAGGCTACAATCAGATCAAAATTGCCCCCGAGGATCAAGAGAAGACCGCATTTACATGCACATGGGGGAAATTTTAATAGAACGTCATTCCATTTGGGTTAAATAATGTCAGTGCTACATATCAAAGAGCAATGACTACTATATTCCACAATATGATGCATAAAAACATGGAATTTTACGTAGATGACACCGTAGCTAAATCCAAAGAAAGGAGCACTCATGTTGATGACTTAAGGAAGATATTGGATCAAATGGATCAACTTCAACTCAGGCTCAATCCAAAGAAATTTTTCTTTGGGGTCCAATCAGGAAAGCTCTTAGGGTTTATAGTTTCAGCCAAAGGAATTGAAGTAGACACGGAAAAAGTCGAGGCTATACTAGAGATGACTCCTCCATGCAACATTTGTCAAATGAGGACATTACAAGGGAGACTTCAATCAATCAAGAGGTTCATGTCAAAACTTGCCAACAAGGCACAACCCTTTACCAAATTACTACATAAGGGTGTCACCTTTAAATGGAATGAACATTATGAAGCCAACTTCAGAGAATTGAAAGAGAACCTGGCTACTCCTCCTATTCTTATGGCACCTATTCATGGAAAGCTAGTACTCCTATATATTTCAGCTACATCCATATCATTAGGAGTATTATTAGCACAAGAGGATGAAAATAAGAAAGAAAGAGCAATCTAGTACATCAGTAGAACACTAGTCTCCTATGAACTCAATTATAGCATTATTGAGAAAGCATGCTTTGAAGTTGTCTTCGCATCACAAAAATTGAGACATTGCATGCTATCGCATACAGTCAGGATCATTTCCAAGATCAATCCTTTAAAGTATCTCTTGAGAAAAACAACATTAACACGATGTCTGGCAAAGTGGGTCCTCATTCTAAGTGAATTTGACATTGAGTATGTAGATAGGAGGGATATTAAAGCACAAGTTTTTGCAGATCAACTAGTTGATTCACCACTCCAAGATGATGAACCTTTAAGGATTGAATTCCCTGATGAGACCATTATGCATTTAACTAAGTATCCATGGAATATGTACTTTAATGGTTCTTTCACGCAACAAGGCTCTGGAGCAGGAGTTCTGTTCATAACTCCTCAAGGCTACAAGAAACCCAAGTCTTAAAAATTGATGTTTCCATGCATGAACAACATTTTTGAATATGAAGCATTGGTAAACGGTCTTAAGCTTTCCATGGAATGGAATATTGTAGAGTTACACATGTATGGTGACTCCCAACTCATTATCAATCAAGTTAATGGATATTACTAGACAAAATATGAGAAGTTGACACCCTACAAACAATTGGTTGATGACTTAAAGAAGTACTTTGTCTTCATCACATTCCAGAAAGTACCCAGAATGGATAATAAAGTTGCAAATGCTATGGATACATTGGTGTCCATGTTACAAATGGAGGAACATCAATTTCACTATGAATTCTTGGTGGAATAATTATCCTACCAAGCTTTTGATACCCCTGAATACCAAGTAATCTGTGCTCTGAACACCCAAGTAATCTATGCTAAAATCATTGCCTACCTAACTTACCACATCCTTCCCAATGATCTCTCCAAGACTGAAAAAGAGCCTTGATTAGGACAGCATTGCATTATGTCCTCATAACTAATAACTTATATAGACAAGGTCTTGACGGTATGCTTCTTAGATGTTTAGAACACAAAGAGTTGGATCGTCCATTAACAAAAGTCCATGAACGTGTATGTGGATCACATTCAAATGGATTTTCACTTGAAAAGAAACTGCTCAGAGTAGGCTATTACTGGCCTACAATGGAAAAGGATACTATTCAAGACCTTATCCATACTCTTGCCAGAAAACTTATACCTTTCATAACACATTGGGCATTTCAGCAATGGGCTTTTGACTTGGTTGGACAAATATATCCCAATTCTTCAAATAGACACAATCTCATCATTATGGCCACTGAGTATTTCACGAAGTGAGTCAAGGTCGTGCCGCTAATCAAACCCACTGGCAAATAGGTGGCTATGTTCATTTTAAATTACATTATCTGTAGATATGGGATACCCTCTTCAATTGTAACAGACAATGTGGGCCAATTTAAAAATCAAGACATCGATGACCTTTCTGAACAATTCAACATTACTCAACATTGCTCCTCAATCTATTACCCTCAAGGTAATGGACAGGCTGAGGCATCTAATAAGAATATTCTCAAGATCCTACACTGAACTATGAGTAAGTCTTGCAGAGACTGGCATCTACAACTAAATATGGCATTATGGGCCTACAAAACAAGTATCAAAACACCAACTGGAGCCATGCCATTTTCCCTAGTCTATGGCATTGAAGTAGTACTACTTATTGAGGTTGAAATCCCATATTTGCGCGTATCTTTACAAGGTCTTTTTACTGATGAACAATACTGCATCGATAGGGTGAATGCACTAGAATTACTTGATGAGAGAAGGCAATAGGTGTTCGATCATCTAAAGGTATACCAAGCACAAATTTCCAAGGGCTACAATAAAAAGGTTAAACCATGCCAATTTTAAGTGGGGGATCTCATCCTAAAGGAGAATCCTAAGAACCAGCCTAATAGAGAGCAGAAAGGAAATTTTAAACCTAATTGGTTAGGACCTTATGTTATCACTGCTACTTTTGGGACTGGAGCTTATCAACTGGCTACACCTGAGGGAGATGTTCTTCTAGATCCTATCAACACTTTAGATTTGAAAAGGTTCTACGCTTGATGTTCAGCTGGCAGAGCCTGTACAATGAAATAGTTCTCAGAAAATACCAAAAACATTCATAAAATTGATCATAAAGAAATCCAAAAATAGTGGAAAAAGTCCTGAAGAACAGGTATCCTTGGTGAAAACCTTGAAAATAGGCACCTTGATACTACAAAAATATTCAAAAAAGAAAAAATAGCAAAAAATTTGAAAAAGAGAAAAGTGTCTTGATGAAAACCTAGTAAAACATGCATCCTAGTAGCAAAAAGAATAAAAAATTTTCCCAAGTGGTGAAAACCTGGCAATCAGGCATCACTTTTGTGATGTCTCCATCTATCAATACACTACTAATACTAAACCTTCATGATTGCACATGTGCTAAGGGTTGACTTTGTTTCCTTACGAAAGTCTTATCCTCGCTTGGGATTTGTCTGCATTTTTGTCTTAGGATCAAGTCATTCTGCACTGGGGGAATCTTTTGCTAGCATGGTAGGTAGCGTCTGCTAGGTCATCAAAGGATGTTTTGTCTCGTGACACAATGATACTCGATGCTTTCACTTTTGGATGATAACCAAGTTCAAATTCAATTCTATCAGTTTAGTTCAATCAAGTACAAGACTGATCTCATCAGGCATTTCATTTGATCATGAGCGAAATTCTCAATCTTTCTGAAGTCAACATCAAAAACTTTCTTTGAATCAATGCGTTGCTTGCACATCAATTCAAAGAGGGGAAAATGTAACTACCTATATTTGGTCTGTTCTGACCATACACCCTATTTTCCCTAAGTGTGATCATACCCCCAATTATGTCCATACAACTCTTCGATTGGCTGGCATAATTCATTCAAATCAAATTTAATCTCCTAAGTGATCTAATCACTAAATTTTATTAACCACCTAAGCCAATCAAATCAAATTAATTTAATTCAAATTAATTCAAATCAATACATGGCTAAGGTAATTAATTTAAAAGGAATTAAATAAATCCCTATTATATCAAATAACTTGCAAAATTCCTATCTTCTAGCCTAAATTAATCTAATTAATTGGCTATAGTCCTAATTAATTATCTAAATCAATAAAAATCTTAAATAATTAATATTCCTATTTGTTAATGAATATATTTAATATAATTCATTTCATTAATATTCCCCTAAACCCTAGCCTAACCTATCTCAACCACCTTGACCCTAGGTTCAAACCCATCCCAACCTATTCACCCCATGCTAAATCTAAACCTAATCTTAATCTCATTCTAACCCACCTCCTAATGATGTCACATTCCTAAAAATGTGATTAGGAACTCAACCCACTTGAGAAACTCAACTTTCTCAAGCTTGACTCCCTCTAAGTCCACCTTCTCAAGCTTGCCTCTTACACCCTCACCATGCTTCTTAAAAGCTTGCATTTAATGCATATTCCTCAATCCCATGCCTAATGAATGCCTTTGGCATTTATTCCTCTTACACCTCATTAATGAGTTTTACAATTCCATTAACGACCCTTGTCCCCCCTCTCTCTCCTCATTTCTTCTATAAATAGAAGGAGTTTTTGAGCTCAAATGGGCTTGAATTTCAGATTGAAAATGTATTGTTATGCTATTAGGATTTATATAGATTCATGTTTCATTTTAGTTTCCATGATTATACATTGTTAAAATATTGATTTCTAGAACTAGAATGCATGTTATTTAGATATCTTTCTTGTTTTTAATAGAATCTTTCATGCTAGGTTGTATATGTCACTAGATAAGGCATAATATGAGGGCCATTATGCTGTTTTTCATACTCCTAGTTAGAAAGAAATAGATCAATTTTAGTGGATTTCCATGCTTTACTAACCTTATTCTCACTAACGTAATGATCTATTGAAGTGTTGTGTCATAGGTAATAGGTGTTGGAAATACAATAATGGGAAAGCAAGATATTGAGAGGGGGGTGAATCAGATCTTGAACTTTAATAACTTTAAAAAAAAATGATCCACAAACATATAAATATGTAATTGATCTAACATCTAGTAGCATCCATGGCAATAAATGAATAACACAATACATAGAATTTGGTAACCCAGAAACCCAAATAGGTAAAATTAGGGTGGGCATGACACCCTTAAATTCTTCACTACTGTAGCAATAAAGTGTGCTTGTTAGGGCTACAAACATTTGATTACAATATGCAATCTACCTGGTTAAAGGTCTGGCTGGTTAAGAGCTTTAGATCATTACAATGTACCTTGTGAAAGGATTTCAACTTACAGTAAATTAAGCACTCTGCTAAGAGATTTAGAAAGGTCTTCTAGAACCACTCTGTTAAGATATTTCACCTCATACACTTGTTAGAATTTCTCAAGTACTGATCCTTCAATGTGCATTTGATGCTGATAAGGGATCTCCTCTTTATAATACCTTTTCTGATCTTATAATCTGATATGTCTTTACTCTTCTCTTCATTGCTCTATCACTCTTCAAGATCTATGCTTCCTACACAAAATAACCCTCTACACATCTCTAATGAATGCACACCCTTCTTCTCTCCTTATAAAATTAGGGTAAGAAGCAATCTTATATATCTTTACTAATCTGGCAACAAGATTTATATCAACGACCAAGATCTGATACTTATGCCTACAAGGCAATCCAATTTTCTGATTGGCTTCATGTCATGCATAGGATAAAATAATTAAATTCATAATTAACTCCGTAGAGAATATTAAATGCTCACATATGTGGACCCAAAACTCTCATAATTCGGCCAAAACATTTTACCTTAAAGCTTGTGTCATTTCTGACAAGTATGTCAAAACTGTCTTGCTTGGCACTTAAGTATCATGTTGCTCAACATAGACTTGTTGGGTAGCTCGACATCTATGATCTATTTCTCTTGACAATGACTTTCCAGGTGGCTTGGCCTATACTTTTTTAGCTCAGCCACAGTGATAGCCAACCAAAACTGCCTGAATAAATGACTAAGCGTGGACACTAAATAATCAGCAAAAACTTAGAGATTAACAATCTCCCCCTTTGATATTTAGTGGCAAAAACACTTATCATTTCATTTACATCCACAAAACTACCTAAGTACATATATTACTCCCCCTTTGATTATAATCCATACTTAATAAATTATCTACATAATATACATGCCTTCAGCAAAAAAAAAATATATTATACCTTCAGCTTATTTGTTCCTTCATTTCCTGATTCCCCCTTGTTTTTGTCATTGATAGCTGGAGGTGTTAAGCTTTAATTATCCAAAAATTATTTATGAAGTTGTAGAATTAATGCAAATGAAGTGTCCCAACTATCTTTAACAAACTTCATAACTCCCAACTTAACTTCTAGCTCAACAGCTAGACTTACCAAACTTTCTGTAGTAGAGAGATGAGAGTCTCTCTTTACCAATTCTCTTGCAGCTGTAAGTTCTTTCCGCATAACCTCCAGATGAGGTATCAGATTAGCCTGAATCATAATCAATTTGGCCTTGATTCATCCATCTTCAGCCATAAGCTCAGCTAACCTCCTCTGTGTATGAGTTAACTTATTGAAATGAATGGAGCTAGAGCTAGCATCCATGCTCAGTGAGTTTGCAGTTGACTTCATATCCAGGTGCAATTTCTCAATTATCTGCTGATTTTATTTTGTAAAGAATGATTCATCACATAGTCTCTTGTACAAAGAAAATACATTGTTTGCAACTTCTTCTATAATTTTAATGAGAGAGGAAAGTTCAACATGTTTTGTAGCTATCTCAGCAGATATCTTTTCCAGTACTTTGTTCTCGAACTTTCTCTCAGACCATTGCAATAGTTTTTCATTTCCCTCGATATTATCATCAGTCACCTTTTGTACAATGTCAAATAGATGTTCTAGTATAGGTTCCTGGTCATTTACATCATCCATATCAAAAGTGTCTACAAAAATATCTTTGATGTCATGCAGAACTTGCTTCTGCTTCTATCCCCTCTTCATTTCTTCCTATCTCTTCTTCCTCTTCAAAATTTCTTAAAGGGTCTGAATCTTCTCGTATGATAAACTCTCAAGATCCCACTTAGGAATCACAATGACATTATCTAATGTGACATTTATCCCTGGTGACTTCTTCTTATTTAGCTTCCTCCTTTTGGGCTCAGCTGAGCTGTCAATCAACTCAGTTTCAATGATTTCCTTTCCTTTGTCAGTAAGCACTTCGGTTGCTGACTTTATCTTAATCAAGATTTCCTACTGGTCAGGTACATTCCCAATTTTATGTCTAGGGGGGGTAGATGAAGTAGAGTGTGGTATATTTACCAACACTTGTATAGCCTCTTGTTATTTAGGCTTGTCTCCAGTTTCTTCCATTTTGTCTCCGTTGTCTAACAATATCTGAGAAACCTCTAGAATAGGTGGATTTTTAGTATTCACCTCTTGATCTTCTGGATTTTCTTTCTCAGATCCTTTCTCTTCACCATTATCTTCATCTGCCTTAGTATCCTTGATAGGCAATTCGATAATTGTGTCTGTCGGCTCATCCTGATCCTCAACATTCACATTGCTAATATTGTCCAGTGTAGTGTCAATGGGACTATCCATTGTTAAGTCTACAATTTTCTCTACGCCTATTTCTTTTGATGGTCTAGACCCTATTTCTACTTGTTTAGTGGTGGTCTGCTCAGAGGTTCCTTCATCTTTTTTTTTCTCTTTTGGGACCGACAACCCAAAAATCTCTTTCCAAATCTGAGTACTTTGTTGTACTACTCCTTCAATATCATTCCTTAAAATCACATAAGATCTATGTTTAGGTACAAACTTTTTCTTATATTGATCAAAAAAATTTTCTTTCTATTTCTTTTTCAAGTGTGGGATAACTCTATCCAAAGTTGCTTCCCTAATTTGCCTTTCAATCATCAATGCAAATTCCCATTTACTAGATAAGAAATCATAAAGTTCTATAGGGACATTATTCCCTATCTCTATAGGTGTCAATTTTTATGTACTCATCATGTCTAATAGAGCTTCCTGTAACTTGACCTTATTCTCTATACTTTGATTTTCATATTTGACAAATTTAAATCCAGATAACCCAGTTGAACTTCTAATGTTCTTGCATACCTCATCAATGTCTATAGAATGTTTGAATGATGCTGTAGGTATGTTTCTTGGCACATCAGTGTATGTTTCCTCATCTTCTTCATCACTCAAGATTAGTCTCCTTTTCCTTGGTCTTTTGGAAGAAATGCTCGGCACAGCTTTGGTTTTGACTTGTTTCTTTTTCCCTGATCTGCTCTCGGTAGCATTCTTCCTTGTGTATACAGATTTTCTCACCACATGAGGTGAAATAGTTGATGCCCTGGTCTTTGGTCTATTTGCAGTAGGAAGGGTAGCCTAAGGTTTAACTTTTCTTACTTTGGTTGCCTTGGCAACCATTGGCTATTTCCCTTTCCCCTTAACAACTACTTCCTCTTCAGACTCAATTTCTTCTTCTCCTTCACTAGATATGTCCTCTCCTTGTCTAGTAGTTAAGCCTAGAAAAGAATCCTCTACTTCCTCAACACTTGCAATGCCAACCATATTTTTCATATTCTTGACAATCTTTTTCCTCTTCCTTTCCATGGTGCCAACCTTTAGGTTCATAGAAATTTTGGCCTTGGCTTCTTCATAATTACCAAAATGTTTAACAGTATTGTCAATTTCCTCCACTAGTAAATTTGTTATGGCTTTATATGTTTCATCTATATTTACTTCATAAGGTAATGACCTTAACCATGATACCCTAGGTACTATATCCTGAACATAAGTGTAATCTTTGTCTACAAGAAAGCACACATCCTATAATGTTGTTTCACTAATGAACTAGGAATTCTGCTTCTCAGTCTCATACTTTTCTTGAACTCCACAAAGTATGTTCCCATTACATTATCAAAATTATCACCTAATTGTTGAATCAGTACATTTATCTATTGGGTGATAGGTCTATCTATTTTCCATACTATGTCTCCAAATGTAGGAAAAGTCTTTTGAACATAGAAAAATATGCATACAAGAAAGGATCCAAACTTACACACAAAATTCTTCGCTTTCCTGATTGATGCAAGGTTCTTGACACGCTGTGTTACCTATAGCTCAGCTAGGTTGTATGTGTGATCCTTCTTGATGATTTTCCATGCTTGGTCTACTGCAACGCAATGAAAACTGTCGAGTAAGTTTGACTGATAGAACTTGTGAGCTATAACCCTTACTGCAAAATCAAGTTCCAAGTCTTCGATGGTGGAAATTTTCATTCTTCTCTTGTTCCAGACAGCTTTAGTGACCTTCTCTATGTCTTCTTTACTCTGGCATTTCATGGTCCTTTTCCCATTGATAGTAGGGTAACTAGTTACACGATGTATGATATCCTTGGTAACCTTTACTAGTCCATTCTCCAACCAAATGCTCATATCATGTACCCTGCTAAGAACAATTTTGATACATTCTTCCCTAAAATTCCTTGGAAACTCTAGGGCTTGAGTTAACCCTCGCTCGCCTAGATGATTGTGTTTGGGTTTTTAGGACTCCATCTATACATAGTTTTCCAAAGGATTCCCTCATCTCTTGGTCTTCAACTTCACTAATTTTACATATGTAACATGCCTTAATGTCATGAATCATAAGTACCTTTAGAGGGATTGAAGATAGGGCTCTAGTCATATCACCTTTGATAGCATTCTCAGGAATGACTTGAAATTTGGGAGGCACACATGTGTCACTCCTCACCAATTTAACTTCTCTCAATTCCTTATCCATTCCCTTAACTAGTGAAGACAAACTAACGGCCATGATTTCAAGATAAAAGGGTTTCAAATATGAAATAGAGTACCTCAACAATTGTCAAAATTCACACTTTTGTTGAATGGTCAATGGCACACTATAGAATTCTTCAAAAATCTCTGCTAAAATCAAGTTCGCCAATGCTTCAACACTTTAAGAAATCTCAAATTGCAAGGTGAAATGAATCATGAATGGTTCATTCCTTTATACGCTTCGAGTTAGGTTTGTAATAAATGTTCTATCTATTGGAGTTAATGCAAAATAGTTTTCCTCGGCCGACTCTGACAATCTCTCAGTCACAACCCAAACTAGCTCGACAAATATGCCAACAAGCTCGGTCTCAATATAATAGTGATGTTTGGCACCTCTAGTTTTTAAGTGACTTTTCTCGGTACTTTATATTTAAAATATATCCTGATGCATCTTATCATATGCAGATATGGACTTTGGCACAGTATATGTTAGGAACTGATGTACGATATGAAATTTAAATACAGTTCCTTACATACTTCTTTTGCTTAGTTTGAGATGGTGTGATCACATGATCCATTGGATTGGGTGACCTTGGCTTTAGTAGTTTCACTGCTGCTCGGTTCAATTTTCCTTACCCATGTCTGGTTCATCTATGCTCTAATTTCTCAATAGTAGGAGCAGGTACTCTTGTCTTGCACTCTCTCTTAGTATGACCAATTTTCAAACAACTAAAACAAACTAGGCTTCCATTCATCCAACTCTTAAATCTTCCTCTGAAATGTGTCTTTATGCGGTCTTCAGGTGCATTTCCATACTCTTCACAATAATGACAATTTTTCCTTGTCTTATAATCCCAATTGTAAGTGTTGCCTTTTCTTGGTGCTTTAGCTTGCGTCTTTGATGTCCATTGTTGTTTAGCATTTGATCTACAATCTTGTGTCTTATGTCCAAATTTTTTACAGTTGTAACAATATCCATTGATTCTTGATGTGGAAGTGCATCATTTACCTGTGCCCAACATTCATGTGCTTTATGTCCAATCTTCTTATAGTTAAAGCAATAACCATTGAGCTTGGGTTTAGGATTGGACTTACCGTTCTTGCTTCGGAAAATGTTTGTTGTATGTCCTGATTTTCCATAGTGATGGCATACAAGTTTGTTTTTCTTTGACTTTGCATTCCTCTTTTTGCCAGTCTTAGATGATTCTCCTTTCTCAATAGATGTCTTTTGTTCAGTATGACCTAATCCAGAAGAATATTTTGATCTCCTTGATGCTTCCATCAAGTTCTCAAAATGAATCAAAGCTTCATTAGGTTTATTCAACCTTTCATTCAATTCTTTCTCAGATCTCAATTCATTCTTCAATTGACTGTTCTTAGATCTCAGATTCATTAGTTCCATGTCTTTCCTACTGATCTCCTGATTCACAAGTAGCAGTTGATTTTTCATGTAAACCTGATTGTTTTTCATCATTTGTACATCATGTGTCCTTTCATCAAGTCTGATAGTCATCATTCTTTTATCTTCTTCATCCATAGCTTTGTCATCTTTAGCTTTCTTCTTTTGTTCCACTACTTCACATAGTCTTACTATCTGCATTTCTTGTTCTCTTTTTAGGTTCCTTACGTCTTCACACAATGCATTGTTCCTTTCCAGTAGATTTGCAATTGCTACATTGCTCTCAGTAGAATCTCCATTCTGAAATAGATTTGTAGTGTCTTCTTCCTGATAATGAGTATCATTCATTGGTTTGGCCAAATCTTTCCTATATTTCAATGACTTCTTCAATTCCTATCTAGTTGTCCCAAGATGATGTAAAGCTAGCTGAATTTCAATCTTCTGATTCTCAATGACTTTACCCAATCTGTAAATCTCCATCTCCAAATCTATGCTCTCAAGTTGATTAAAACTTCTCATAGGAGAACATACCTCTGATACCAATTGTTGGAAATACAATAATGGGAAAGCAAGCTACTGAGAGGGGGGGTAAATCAGATCTTGAACTTTAATCACTTTAAAACAAACTGATCCACAAACATATAAATATGTAATTGATCTAACATCTAGTAGCATCCATGACAATAAATGAATAACATAATACACAGAATTTGGTAACCCAGAAACCCAAATAGGTAAAACTGGGATGGGGATGACACCCACAAATTCTTCACTACTGTAGCAATAAAGTGTTCCTGTTAGGGATACAAAAGTTTGATTACAATATGCAATCTACCTGGTTAAAGGTCTGCTCGGTTAAGAGCTTTAGATCATTATAATCTACCTTGTGAAAGGATTTGAACTTACAGTAAAGTAAGCACTCTACTAAGAGATTTAGAAAGGTCTTTTAGAACCACTTAGTTAAGATATTTCACCTGATACACTTTTTATAATGTCTCAAGTACTGATCCTTCGATGTGCACTTGATGCTGATAATGGATCTCCTCTTTACAATAGTTTTTCTGATCTTATAATATGATATGTCTTTTCTCTAATGTTCACTTCTCTGTCACTATTCAAGATCTATGCTTCCTACACAAAATAACCCTTTGCACATCTCTAATGAATGCACACCCTTCTTCTCTCCTTATAAAATTAGGGTAAGAAGCAATCTTATATATCTTTACGAATCTGGCAACGAGATTTAGATCAACAGCCAAGATCTAGTACTTATGCCTCCAAGGCATTCCAATTTTCTAATTGGATTCATGCCACGCATAGGATAAAACAATTAAATGCATAATTAACTCTGTAGAGAATATTAAATGCTCACATATGTTGGCCCAAAACTCTCATAAGTCAGCCAAAACATTTTACCTTAAAGCTTGTGTCATTTCTGACAAGTATGTTAGAACTATCTTGCTTGGCACTTAAGTCTCCTGTTGCTCGGCACAAAATTTTTGGGTAGCTCGACATCTATGATCTATTCTGCTTGGCAATGACTTGCCGGATTTCTCAGCCTATACTATTTTAGCTCAGCCGCAGTGGTAGCCGACCAAAAATGCTTGAATAAATGACTAAGTGTGGACACTAAATAATCAACAAAAACTTAGAGATTAACAACAGGTGCACTATTTCACACACACAGTAAGAGTATATTATCTTTGTATAATATTTTCCATGGCGTTTCTAAATCAACATTGAAATTTATGTTCTTACTATTACATTTACATATTTTATTTACACGTATGGTATATATAACTACTCAAGCATTCCATGTACCAGTTGTCTCTGTGCTGAGTGGTTCTATAATATAATATCATATTATTTTATTTTATAATACTATACTAAAAATACTTTGTAAAATAATATTTTGTATTTAAATTAATTTAATAATACTATATATAACATAATTTAAGATGTATACTATATAATTTAAAATATATGATTCACCTGTTGGTTTTATATTTGTATATTTTGGGATGACATATCCACCTCTTAGTTCTCACCCCTCTCTTTTCACATTTAGGTATCTCATGTATATGAAGAAAGGGAGAGAGTGGGAGAGGGGGGAGATGTGGGGAAGAGGGAGAGAAGGGAAAGAGAGATAGAATGAGAGATGGGATAAGAAATAAGGGAAAGGGAGAGAGGGAGAATAGATTAGGGGTTTAGGCTTTTGGGCTTAGGATTTATCGTTTAGCATTTACAGAGAGAGAGAGAGGTGGAAAATATATGTGTTGTAAAGTTTAATAATTTTATATTATCTCAAATTAACAGTTGGATATCAAATAATTTATCTTTAGGTAGGTGTGTGAACCTCAATGACATTTTATTGTAAATATGAAGTTCTATGTTGACATAAACATGTTGTGTTGTTCAACCTACACAAACTTATATCATGGTTGGTAAGATGTGCCTATTCTTCTTATTTGATGTTATCTCAAATTAAAGGTTAGATATCAAAACACTCATTTTCAAGTAGAAAATACATGTACACCTCAACATGATTATATTTTAGATATGAAATTTTTGGTTGAACTACACAAAGTGTATTGCGGCCTACACAAACTTAGTTCATAGTTGAAAAGATGTTCTTTTTCTGCTCATTTCATGTATCCTTATATAGATTCTCTCTTTCATCAAATTGGTAAGATCTTATACCATATTATTAGTATATTCTTATTTCATTTCCAAATATGCTTGATGATTTGATACTATGCTTTATCATAATGACAAGAATTCCCTATGAAAGGCTAAAAGATGTTGTTCACCTATATGCATTATATTAGTATATTTTGGGATGACATGCCCACCTCTCTAACCATATCTCATTATCAATATATTTTTTCTCCCCTCTATATCTCACCTTTGTCTTTCCCCATCTAGGTCTCCCATGTCTCTCTCTCCCTCTAGGATTCTTGCCTCTTTATATGCCCCCTCTCTGGTTCTCTTCCTCCCTCTAGACCTCCATACACCTATTCCCCTTTCCTCTCTTGTCCTCTTATCTCTCTCATCACCTCTTTATCTCTCCATATCCCTCCCTACACAAGGTTTAGGGTGAAATATTTATGGTATATGTATCCATGTCTATATATCTCACCTCTCTCTAACTATTTGTGCCTCTCACCTCTCTCCCACTCTACATATCTTATCCACTCCCTCTTATCGATTTCCTTTTGTGAACTCTTGATCCTAATTACACCCTAGGTATAATTGAATCTTGATTCTACTCATACCCTAACCTTAATTAAACCTTAGATTTAATTGTGCAAGCATGATGAAATCTGAGTCGTTGATCTTTGAAAGGATGATCAATGTTTAAATCACACAGGTGCAAAAATACACAACATTTTCTCATCAGAGTGAAAGGCCAATATCACCTGATGCATAAAACACAAAATTTTCCACCACACACCTACGCATTTAAAATTTTTCATAACTTAGATTTAATTATGCAAGTGGGATGAAATATAAGTCATTGACCTTGGAAAAGATGATCGGTGTTTAGATCCCATGGGTGTGAAAACACACAACATTTTTGCATCAGGGGGACAAGAGCAATATCACATAATATGGAAAACACAAATTTTTTTTACCATGCACCTACATACTTAACATTTTACACATCTTATATTTAATCTAAGCTGTTGATAAATGAATTTTAAATCCCACGGGTGAGGAAATACACAATATTTTTGCATCAGAGAAAGAACAATATCACCTAATGCAAAAACACACAACATTTCACATGAGAGACGCACAATATAATTCAATGTGAAAACACACAACATTTTCTTCCATCAACCACCATGCCTCTAATGATTCCCTATACATTTGCGCATGAACACACTTTTTTCATCAAGGCACTAGAGATACGCGGGATGCAAAAAACACAGCATTTTTGCAACCCCACACATCCACACAAGAATTTTCTATTTTCTTGTGAAACAAGAGGGAACATGAGATGTGGAAAATACACAATGTTTTCACACTAGGATAACAATTTCCTATGCTCTTATGAAAGAATTCGAGGTGCCAAAAACATACAGTGTTTTTGTCAACCTGTCAAAATAGTGTAGAAAATATAGTGCACTACCTACGACAAAAATATACTTCACTTAGGTTATCCATGCGGGGTAATGATGGAAAAAACAGCCAAAATTTATGTAAATAGCTACAAAAAAGAGAAAAGTATTACTCATCCTTTATTGTTGTAGATTTGTGATAAAAGTTCATTGTTCACAATAGGTTAAGACATACATTGTGTCGTTAAACTTGTAAATATTAATTCATTGTTGATAAGATGAATTTATTTTCTCATTTGATGTTATCTCCAATGAATGGTTTCTTATCACAACCTTCTTTCATGGTTAATTCATGATTGCTAGGGTTATAAATGTCATGATAATAAGTGTCATATGACTATTATCAATAAGTATGACAATGGAGTAAAAGTGAAGCTAATAAATAGATTAAGGAATGTATTTGACATCACATTTATGGTGACATATATAGTTTACTAATTCATGAACTATTATAGAAGGTTATGATATCCAACCATTTATTTCATTTAACATCAAACAAGTAAAAAACCACATCTTATTAACCATGAGCTAAGCTTTTGTAGGTTGAAAAAGAAAACTTGTATTCCAACCACCACTTCATATATACAATTAAATCTCATCACAATTGTACAACATAAAATTATAAATATAGTTTTATTGGGGTGAACATGGCTCTGTTATCTAAGGAGGAATTTATTATACACTAAACCCTGCCCCTAATCTTAAACCCTATCTATAATCCTAATCCTATGTCCTAAATCCTAACCCTAATCCTAACCATTATCCTAACCCTAATCCACACATTTTGGGTTTGCCAACATCTCAGAGGAAGATTTGGAGATTAATCTTATTTATATTATTTAAGATTTTTAATTTAGAATTGGAGAGTACACATGACGTATGTTAGTAAATTTGTTATTGTTAGTTATTTGAACTCAAAAATAGCACAATTATATATATTTTTAATTTGAATATATATTTGGAATAGAATAGTAATGAGCTTCTACATACAATTATTATCATTAGGTTATTAGATTAATATCTATATTTATCAATTTAAGAGGAATGAAACATATATTCATAATAAAAAAACATATCTTATAATTAGACTTATCAATTTAAGAGGAATGAAATATATATTCATAATAAAATATATATCTTATAATTAGATTTATAAATTTAAAATGATAGAAACGTATCTTCATAAAAAAACCAATAAATATAATAAGATAAGAAACTTAAATTTTTAAGGATTTAAAATAGAAATATTTATTTTAAAATTAGAAAAACTTGTTATTAGAAACTAATTTAGGATTAAATAATTCACCAAATAACATAAAAATTATAATAGGAACATTTTCTCACAAGAAAGAAAGAAGTCCCCGATCTTTTAGAAAGAAGGCATTTTAGAAAGAATAAAGATATTTTTTTGTAAACTTAATTAGAAACATATTTTCATAATAAGATTTTTTTGTAAACTTAATTAGAAATGTATTTTTATAATAAGATGTGATTTATAATAAATTCTATTTTTTAGTTATAAATTTTTAAAAATATAAATTTCTTAATTAATAAAATAATAAGAAAGTGGAAATGGCTAATTTACAATGTGATTTATTTTTTCATAGAACAAGAATGAAAGATTTTTTATCCCATTAAATAGTGCAAGGTTTTAGGTACATAAAATTGAGGGTATTTCCTATGTTTATACTTCTTTCTATCTCGTGACATGAAAAATTAGGGACTATGATATGAGTTAGAAATGAAAGGAAAATAAAAATTGCTAGGTCAACCTAAGAAACCCAATCACAATTGTAAAAATTATATACACACTCTAAACTACACTAAGACTCAACAAGGAATCCATATAGGATCAACATGAAATCTAATTAGTTATAACCATCTCAAATAGCCTCAAGTAGGGGTATATACCCATGTCTAGTAGGTACAAACAAAAATAGGAGGTAACCTTCCTCCACTGCATGATAATTGGGTTTCATTACACTAATTTCATTGAAATGCCTCACAAGGAACCCAAGAATCAATCTCACAACCAAGCCACAAATAAAATGCTTATTCCATTGTTTACCAAGTATGACAAGTCACATGGGAAATAACATAACATCACAGTGTTGCAATACATGACATTTGATACTCGATGTAATGCTCCACCAAGGAATCATTAAGGATAAGAGATATACAGACTCAAACTATGATGAAATTATTATTTTTTTGAAATATTTAAGTCAATCACATGGAACGTGTGAAGTTCTAAAGCTCAAACATTTAGCATAGGTCAAATTTTTTGAAGTGACATTACACAAATGGAAGATAAAAATCCAAGAAAGGGTAAATATCTTCTAACACATTAGGAAAGATATTTGGGATATTTTAAGTGATCCAAGACCCTCTCTAAAGTTTTAAACTTAACTTGAAAAACTAAACCTTTTACTAGATCCCAGGCATCAGAGGTGGGCTTTTTCAAGCATTGAATTGCACTCAAATACCAAAAAAACCATATAAAAAATACTAAACCTTCTCAAAGATACTCCAATGGTTTTAAGACTTATATATTTGAATTTCAACCCTCCACTACATGATAATTGGGTTGCATCACACTAATCTCATTGAAATGTGTCACAAGTGAAGCAGGAGCACCCTTAGGTCACATGAAATATTTCATCACCCAAAAAGGTTTTCCTTCCATATTTTTTGTAGTATGTCCCTGTTGTTCAGTTTGCGTGTTCCATGTTGTAATCCTTCCAGTTGGCTCCTTATCTCACACAATCTTGATGTCATTTTTTAGACATCTTGGTAAATCTATGTCTGGGTTTGCATCATGATTCGTTACTTCTCGGTGGAGATTTATTAAGTTTGGTTTAGACCTATATTTGTTCTTCATGTTAATAGATAAATCTCAGTTTTTGGATCTTGTGAATATTTCCTATAGCTTCCGAATCTAATTGGAAGGTTGTTTGAGGATCTTATGCTCATGGTCAACCTCCTTGTGTGATTTCACTTTATTCCATATCAATATGGATGTGTTCTTCTTGTGGTTTGGGTCGTGTCCTAATTGTTGTAATATATGTTATTCATCCTTAGAGAATGTGATCTCCTTGTCAGACTTGTGGCTTGTGATCTTGTATATATAGCGGCTCTGGTTCCTTAGTTAGTGGATTCGATTCCTTAGTTAGTTCCTTAGTCGATAACTGTTGGATATTTTTTCCACCATTACCCCACATGGATTACCGATATGAGAGACCTTTGTGGGCTAAGTGCAATATGTTTTTAGCATAGGTAGTTCACTTTGTTTTCTTCTCTATTTTGACAAGTTGGAAAAAAGAATGTGTGTTTTTGGCACCTTTGTTCTGTGGTGTATAAACATCACGTATTTTCTACATCTCACATTCCTGCGTGTGTCACAAGAAAATGGGAAAAAATTATGTGGATGTGCGAGGTTTCAAAACCGTTGTGTTTTTTTGGAACCCCACGTATCCACAATTCCTTCACAAAAAAGTGTGTCCATGCATAGACACATGGGGAAACATTGGAGGCATGGTGGTTTTTGGCCAAAAATGTTGTATTTTTCACACCCCAGGGTTTAAACGTCAATCATCTTTTCCAAGATAAAAATCTCATATTTTCCAAGACTATCAAAACCAGTGAAAAAAACACAATGTCACCACATGTACCAAAAATATACTATTTTAGCCTATGAAAAGTCTCTCAGATCAAATATCTATGATGGGATAATGGTGGTAAAAATAGCCAACATTTATAGCAAATCAAAGAGGATTCTTTCTTGCTAGGCATGTAAGGAGATTTGTCATTTAGGGAATTAGGAAATATATCACCCTCTTCCACCACAATATCATCCTCCTGCACCAAAGGAGTCTCATAGGTGAGATATATATCAAGATAATAATAAACATCATTGTCCATTTTTTCATCTCAAAGAGGGACATTATTGAGAGGAGTGTTAAGAGTATGTTCCTACACTCAATAGGTCCTTATGAGGGAGATAAACTTTGGGAGAGGAATAATTGAGATATTCATAAAGTAGATTGTTGTATACCCTAAATACTTATATTGTATTAGTCATTTTTTGTCAAAAATATAAGTTTGGTGGTGTAGAGGAAGACTTAGTAGAGATGAAGTCATCAAGGGCTTCATCTATTGTATCAAAGTCTTCACTACTAAATGGATCATCAAAGGAAGTAAAGATTCAATAGAGTGTGGATAACCCAATATTTTCCAAGATAGTTAAAATTGTAGTACAATTCCATTCAAATGAAGAGACACTTGAAGGAAAAAGGAAATTTCATCAAAGAGACACAAGAAGAATTCAACCTGAATAAAGAATGTCCCATCGAAGTTAAAATGTTCATCGAGGAGATATGTGTAAGTGCACAAAGATGGGGGACCAAAAAGGGGGTATAAGATGACACTTTTTTTTTGAAATCACCAAACTCTGAAATTCAACGAGAAATTGAGGATAGTTACACTCAAAATTTTAAAATGTGACAAAAATAAGAGTTGTTCTACTCCGAATCTAGTTTCTAAAATACTAATTTATTTTAGAAATGGTGGAGATTAAGGCCCTCAAAAGGGGGGAGCACAAAAATTGGTCCTGGTTTTTGTGAAAAAATATAACATAGTGTTTGGTGTGCTCCCCCTAAAATGTTAATTTTTTTATTAAAAAAAATTAATCACTCCAATGAGAAATTAGCTAACACCACCTAGTTTATCCCAGATTTTTCTACTAATTTTTTTATGAAATTGTGATTTTTTGCCATTTTCCAAAGTGGACACATCTTGAAAATGTGAAATTTATGTGTGCTCCCCCTAGAAATCATTGAAAACTAATTGAAAATAATAAAAAAAAAAATTAAAAGTGTGTAGAATGGAGTCTAGTTTCTGAAAAATGTAATTTTTTTCAAAATTTGATGAACGAGCCAAAATCTAAGCCCAAATGAATACACGTTAGTTTTTGACAAAAAATGGACATACTTAGAAAAGAAATTGGAGATGAAAATCTTAACATAATGAGAATTCAAAATAAATTACATGGTTAGATAGCTATCAGAGAGATCTACAATATCATGCTGCTTGATTTATCATTATTGAACCACGTGCAAACCTAACAAGGAGCATACAAGAATTAATGTTATTTTTTCTAGGTTTGTTGGAAAACATGTCTCAGACCTGTTTGAATCCTCCGGGCCTTTGGGTTGGAACTCCAAGGCAAATCTAAGCCTTAGGCTTGGTAAACTTCAATTTCATTGAAAGGGCATACGCCCTATATTAGACACATAAAATGATAAAAGGAGGGAGAGAGAGAGAGAGAGAGAGAGAGAGAGAGAGAGAGAGAGAGAATTCCTTCATTAATTCTAGCATCATAACCAAACTAAAGTGCATAGGGTGTCTTATCCATACCTTCTTTGATTTGAATTATGTTCAAAGTGTAGACAGTAGTACTAACTGCTTCTCTCCAATGCATATGATATACATTACCTTCAAGTAACATAGTCCTAGCCACATTTAGTATAGTTATATTTCTTCTTCCTGCTATCCCATTCTATTGAGGTTTCCTAGGAGCAGATGTTAATCTGTCTATCCCATGCTTTTCACAAAAATCACTGAAAAAATATGATGTAAATTCTTCACCTCTTTCTGACCTCAAACATTTTATCTTAAGACCTGATTCATTCTCGACTTTTTCTTTGAAAATATTAAACTTATCAAATGCCCAAGATTTTTTCTTTGAGAAACACAACCCACATCATCCTAGAATAATCATCAACAAAAAATATAAAGTATTTTTCACCATAGTAAGATCTAGTTCTTGTAGGACCACAAAGATCCGTATATACCAGATCCAACTTCATCTTTTCTAAAAAGGATTTTCTCTGAAATATGCTCTTGGTTTGTTTTCCCATCAAACACTCTTTGCACATGGTGTTAGTAGGCTTCACAATTCTTGGAAAATATCTGACTACATTAGTGTTACTAGCCCTTAGAATATTATCAATATTTATGTGACAAAACCTCCTCTGCCATAACCAATTGTCATCTACCTTCACACCAAAATAATTTTACTTTGTAGTATTTATCTCAAACACATTACCTCTTGACTTAGTAACAAATAAGATCAAGTTTCCAGATTGACCTTTGAAAGTACATTTTCCATCCATGAACTGCAAATGATAACCCTTGTCTACCAAATTCCCAACACTCAACAAGTTATTCTTAAGTCCATCAACAAGTAATACATTATTAGTGTTATTTCTACCATCAAGAGAGATTGAACCAACTCCAATGATCAACTTAGGATTATTATCACCAAATATGACTACACTGCCATCATATTTATTTAGTTATACAAATTTATCTTTATCACCAGTCATATGATGTGAAAAACCACTATCAATGATCCATTCTAATTTATTTTCAACATGTGAGACTAAACCTTTTTCTTCATGAATAGGTTTATCATCTTTAATAAAAATAAACCCAATTTCACTCTCATCTTTCATAGAATCATCATCAAACACACCTTCACTATCATAGCAACATTCCTCATCTTTGGATTAATTAGACTTGTAAAACTTAGGCTTATGCTTATGAATCCTTGTAGTACATCTAGATGTAAAATGATGAATCTTATTGCAAGAAAAGAATTTCAGGGGTAATTTTCCTTCAAAGTTACCCTTACCTTTCCTTTCCCTTTTTTCTGTTAGAGCCACAAGTTCATCCACTTTCCTTTCTTCTTCTTGAATCTCTTCCAATTCATCAACATATTCTCCAAGATCTTCATGTCTATTACTTCTACTAGATCTTGCAAGGACTGATAAGCTCTTTTTTTCATTAAGAATAGTAGCCTTGAATGCAGACTCTACTTTGCGTATAGCATCATGTAACTCTACAGTCTCAAAGGTGTTCGGCTTAGCAATCATGAATTCTTTGTTGAAATTTTTTTTAGTGGAATTATTTCCTCTATCACTTGTACTTTAGTCTTAGAAACAGGTTTCAAATATCTAAGAATGTTTACAATCACTTCATCTTCAGTATATGTGCCTCCAGAGTTTTTGATTCCAGTAACAACCTCAGTAACCCTTTGAACATATGCTCTGACACTCTTATCATCTCACATCCTTAGAGTTTTCATTTTAGCCTTCTAATTCTATAGTTTTTCTTTCTTAGTGTACTGATCTCCTTCATATAGGGCCTCTAGCCTTGTCTATATATTGTGAGATGAATCAAGATCTTTAACCTTTGTAAACTCTTCCTCGGAGAGTGGACTTATCATTTCTTCCCTTGTAACCATACAGAAAGAAAACAATTTATTTTCTTCCTTAGTAGCATTCCCCAATTCACTTCTACCTTGATAGCTTCATCCCTTTTTGTAATCATCTAGTAGTCAATTCCCAGACAGATCAAATGAGTTCTCATCTTATTTTTCCAACTGTCAAAATTTTCAGCGTCAAACTTTGGACTCTCCTTCTTATAGTAATCCATCTCATAATCACCTCAAGTGATTAAGCATTCTCTTAGAGGACCACAAGCTCTGATATCAATTGTTAATATTAATACAGCTAAGAGGGGGTGAATTAGTTGTATGCCAAATATTTAATCTTTAAACTTTAAACCAATTACTTAATGTAAATCTAAACATTTCAAGAGCAACACCATAACACAAGTAATTTTTTTGAGGAAACCATGTTAAGGGAAAAACCCCAGTGGGAATTAGCACCCACAAATATTACACTAGAAATAGTGTATCCCTGCTAGAATATCTATCCCTATTAGGAGCTAATTATTATATCCAATGTTAAAGGAAAAACCCTATTAGGAGCCTTCTCAACCATGTTAGGAGTTGAATGAAATGATGAGCTCGTTGCTCGAGCACTGGTGAAGGAACCCTCAAATCCATAAAGTTATATCTCCTCAATGGATACACAATCAAAGTTCAAGGCTAGATTACTAATTGTATCTAAAATCCAAATTTTTTCAATAAGTCCTACCTGTAAGACAAGGAGACACTATGTATTGTTATAATCCTAAGTTGCCTACCTTAGTCAAATTTGGACTAATATTGGGTAGGATGGTTTAGAGTAGGCTAGGACACTTAAATAAGGTTCAAAATTTTCAAATAACCTCTTTAAGGTATTTATTACAGTCTAGGAGTCAAACTATGCAAGGATTAGTACAATTGACAACTTTTGTCAAAAGTTGTCAATGTTGCATAATGCAACTTTTGGTTGAAAAGTTGCAACTTTTGAATCCAAAAATTCACAACCACCTTTGTTGGTTGGAACTATTTTGGAAATGTATTTGAAGGTTGAAAAACCTTACTCCAAGGTTGGAGTGAACCTATTGTATAATTTCATCTTTCTGATCACTAAAATCAACCAAATTCTCTATATTTTTGACGGTATTCTAAGTTGTATAGATTGGTATAGATCCCAATGCACCATTGAAGGACACCAAAATTTGTTCTAGATTATTATTTGAATTTTTCATCTTTTTTGGAGTATTGAAGTGTAGGGGATCGAAAGATAGAGAATTTTGATTGCCCACTAGTCACAAAAAGGACCTACCTAGGGTTTTGAGAGGAAAATCCTCTTCCCAAGAGATTCCACCATGGGAAAATCCTAAGCCTTGGTGGAAAGAAGGGGTTGATGATGTATTATAATATTTATATGGTCTTAGATGAGGAGGAGCTCGATATAGAGAGGAATGATTAAACCCTTTGGACAGGCATCTCAATGTGACAGTCCAGAGTTCATTATTTGATGCACAACTCGGCCCAAGGGTGGAATGAAGACTTGAAACCAAGGATTTAGAGGTTTCTAGGGATCCTACACATGTTCCAATAGTTTTTGTGAGGAATTGGAACCATTTTAAGACACTTTCTTTGTAAATGGAGATCTAATTATCAATTAGGCCTAAGAGAGATTTTTGTGCTCAAGGAGTTGAGTGATTGGTCATAAGTACTAGCTTGGGGGATATTTAGGGTGAGTGGTTTGGAAAATATGAGGGTGATTGAGACTTAGTGTGGTGTACTTACAAGTAATTTTCTAGTCGAAATCCATTTTTGTTCCTTGTATCCCTTTGTAGTCTTTGATAACTTGAAGGTGTCTTGTGAGTGAATGGGTGTGGGATATGTCTTTCATAGAATCTAAACAAAGTTTATAGCCTTTGTGGAACCCTGTTCCATCCCTTAAATTGTGGTTTCTATTTGTGGCTCAATAGTTCCCTAAGGGTATTGAGGACTAGTGGAAGGATCTAGTCTTTTATGTGTGGGTTTTGGGAACTCTGTCAAAGCCCTAGATTGTGTGGTTGTTGGATAAGGTCTAGAACCTTTTTGTGATATTTTCATATAGTTTTTGGCTCTAGTCAAAGTTTTATTAGCTCAAGTAGTATATATTTGGAGGAAGACAAGTTGGATACATGTCAGATGGGGGAGAAGATAGTGAATTTCCAAACAAAATAAAAAATGCAGAACTACTGATAGTAGTGAAAGAGCATGAAGCAGAAAGGAAGTGGATGAGGCAAGAAATGGATAATCTTAAGGAACAAGTCAAGAAAGGGAGTAGTGGAAATAGTTGAAGAGGAGGGGAATGATGAAGAAAATTGTTGGCAGGAGGAAGAAGAGATCCATGTAGACTAGAGGCTACTTGTGAAGACTTTGAAGTCTATGGAAAGAAGAACCATGGACACTAAGCTTGATCTACCTCTCTATAGTGGGAAGATGGATCTAGAAGAAGACTTGGATTGGATTGATGCACTCACTAGTTTCTCTGACTATGAGGAGATACTAGAGAATCAAAGAGTAAAAATAGAAAATTCCAAGTTGAAGGGATCTACCCTAACTCAGTGGAATTTCACTCAAGTAGAGAGGGTGAAGATGGATAAGAATCTAATAGGCACATGGAAGAAGATGGTGGCCTTGCTGAAGGAATCTTATGTGCCAGAATATTATGAAGTTCCACTTCATAAGAAAAGACAAAGTCTGAGACAAAAGGAGATGGATGTCTCTAGGTATACAGAATAATTCTATAGGATCTCAATGAAGTCCAAGATGGTGGAACCAGAGAGTGTTAATCTTACAAGATACAAGCAAGTACTAAAGATAAATATCCAAGATGAGTTAAGTTTATGTTCTCCTACAACTATCCAAAAATTCTATCAACTAGCATTGAAGGTGGAAGAAAATCTCAAAATAAAGCAAGAATAGAGTGGGAGAGGAAGAGGGCAAAGAGATTTTAGAAATAGAGGAAGAGGAACAAGCAGTGGGAGAGGACAAACTCCTAGAAAATTTGGGGAAACCAGTCAAGAGAACACTTTTGTAGAAAGTAGTTCTAGAGGCTCCTATAGAGGGAGGAGATGAGATTCAAGGGGAAGGTTTGGAGGAAGGAATCCAGGACCTCCAAGATTTTACAGATGTAATCAACCAAGGTACCTTGCATCCATTTGTCCAAAGAAGGCAAGCAATCAGATAGAGATAAGGAAAAACATGGCTAGGGAGGAAGATAACCAAGGGGATCCTACACATGGATATTATGCACCACCTAAAGAAGGGGAAGTCCTAATTATGAGAAGGACTTTGTTGAAGGATCCAAGAACTCAATAAACTCCAGAGAGGAAGAATATGTTTAGAACCACCTGCAAAAGTGGAGACAAGGTGTGCATAATGGTGATAGATGGTGGGTCTATAGACAACTTTAAAGGAAGAAAGAGCCCCTTGTTATTCCCTGGTCATTCTACCTAAGGATGATAGACCTAAGAAGATTGAGAAGGATGTAAAACCCTTGGGAAGAGTAGTTCCTAAATAAGTGGCAGACCTACTAGACCTATACAAATACATTGTAACCAAAGACTTGCCTAATGAGTTACCCCCTATCAGAGAGATAACTCACAACATAGACTTAATCCCTGGAGAAACTTCACCAAACAAATCATAATATAAATTTACCCCAGAGAAAAACAAGATGTAAAAGAAGATACAAGAACTCTTAAATAAGGTTCTGATAACAAAAAGTCTCAGTCCTTGTGTAGTACCTGCACTTTTGGCTCCTAAAAAGGAAGGCACATGGACATTGTGCACGGATTCTAGAGCAATAAATAGAATCACAATTAGGTATAGGTTCCCTATGCCTAGGATAGAGGATCTATTAGATCATCTAGGAGGATCAAGGTACTATTTTAAGGTGTATTTGAATAGTGGATACCACCAAATAAGGATTAGGGATGGAGATGAGTGGAAGACTACCTTCAAATCAAATGAGGACGTGTATGAGTGGAAGGTGATACCATTTGGGTTCTCCAATTCCCCAAGCACATTCATGAGGCTCATGAATGAAGTGCTCAAACCCTTCCTTGGAAAAAATTTCATAGTTTATCTTGATGATATCCTTATTTTCATTAAGGATAGAGAAGAACATTTGAAGCATCTTAACTTGGCCCTTAAAAGATTACATGAAGAGAAAATTTTTATAAACTTAGAAAAGTGTATTTATATGCAAGAGGAGTTCATCTATTTGGACTTTGTGATTTCAAGTGGAAACATCAAAATGGACCCTGAGAAGGTGGAAGCCATCCTAAGTTGGTCCTCTCCTAGGACAATGATAGAAGTCAGGACTTTTCATGGACTTGCATCCTTTTATAGGAAGTTCATTAGGAAATTTAGTCAGTTATGTGATCCCATCCTTGAGGCAATAAAAGGAGGAAGTCAATGCAAGTTTATGTGGACCAAAGATGTAGAAGAAGCATTTCAAATGTTGAAGCAAAGGTAATGGAGAAACCCATCTTAGTGTTTCCTAATTTTTAGAAAGTTTTCACCATTGAGTGTAATGCTTCTAACCTTGCTATAGGGGATATCTTGAGCCAAGAAGGAAGGCCTATAGCCTTTTTTAAGTGATAAATTGAATGAAGAAAAGAGGAAATACTCCTCTTATGACTTGGAACTATATGCATTAGTCCAGTCATTGAAGAAATGGAGGCACTACCTCCTACCAAAGGAATTTTTTGTCTTCATAGACAACCAGGCACTTAGCTTCTTGAATAGTAAATAAAATTTAAGCCATAAACATATGAAATGGGTGTAGTCAATAAAAGCTTAAAATTTTTCAATTAAACACAAAAAGGGAATTGCCAATAAGCTGGTAGATGAATTGAGTAGAAGGACTCTAGCAGTGCAAGAAATTCAACTTCAAAGTGGAGGGATTGATTCATTAAAATACATGTATAAGGATGATGATGATTTTAGTGTTATTTATCAAGTGTGTTCTGATTTCTTTGAGGTTTACCATGTTGAGTATGTAGATTTTTTGATTCAGAATTGTCTACTATTTAAAGGACGCCAGTTATGCATCCCCAACTATTCAATGAGGGAAAACATCATTAGAGAGAAGCATCCAAGTAGCATGCGAGGAAATTTTGGTTTGGATAAGACATTGGAATATGTAAGGGGGTTTTACTATTGGCCAAAGATTTAGACTAAAGTGAAGAAGATTGTGGAGACATGTACAATTTGCCAAAGGGCCAAGGGTACATCTACAAATTCAAGGTTGTATCAACCTCTACCTATTCCTACAAGGCCTTAGGAGAGTTGCAGTATGGATTTTGTAATGGGATTGCCTAGGAAACAAAAGGGACATGATAGAATCTATGTAGTAGTGGATATATTTAGTAAAATGGCTCACTTCATTACATGTAAAAGCACCAATGATGCATCATCCATTGCAAATCTGTTCTTTAAAGAGATTTTTAGGATCCATGACTTACCACAAACTATTCTATCAGACAGAGATGTCAAGTTTATTGGTCACTTTTGGAGGACCTTATGGAAAATTTTAGGGACCAATTTGAGTTTTCACTCTTCCTACCATCCAAAAATATATGGGCAGACAGATGTTGTTAACAACTCACTTGGAAACTTTCTTAGGTGCTTGATAAAGCAATACGGTGACAAATGGGAACCAGTCCTATCAAAAGAAGATTATGCCTTCAATAACTCATTCAACAGGAGCATTGGGAAAGGCCCTTTTTAGATTGTATATGGAAAAATTCCAAGAGGCATCTTGGAACTCAAAGAACTTCCTCAAAACACTCCAGTCAGTGCCCATGTAGAATAGTTTGCAGAGACTATGAAGGAGATTTGTGACTCAGTGAAATTGGCACTAGAGAAAAGTACAGAGAAGTATAAACAAGCCAAGGATAAACACAAAAGGGATGTATAGTTGCAAGTTGGATATTTGGTGTGGGATTACTTGAGAAAGGAGATATTTCCCAAGGGATATCATACTAAACTACTTATGAAGAAAGTAGGACCTTGTCTGGTTTTTAAGAAACATGGGTTGAATGCCTATGAAATTGAATTTCACTCACACCTTGGTATATCCCCTATCTTTTATATTTGTGATCTGACCCCCTATAAAGGTGATGTGTATGCAGGTACACAAGTGCAGGAAGAAGAACTTCAAAAAGATGTTGTAGGGATACCCTCTCATGATCCAAAGAAGCTTGACAGTATCTTGGATACAAAGACCATTAAAAAAACTAGAAATAATGTTTACAATAAATACTTGGTCAAGTGGCAAGGGAGTCTTGATGAAGAAGTTGTCTGGATGGATGAACAAGAGATGCAAAAATATGGTTTGAATTTGTAGGAACTCATCTGAAGAGGACTTGAGATTAGTGCACCCCAGGAGTATGGTGCAGGAGAACCCTCAAATCCATCAAGTTATATCACCTCATTGGATACACAATCAAATTTCAAGGTTTATATTACTGATTGGATCTAGGATCAAAAAAATTTCAATAAGTCTGCCTTGTAAGGCAAGGAGACACTAGGTATTGTTATAGGCCTAAGTTATCTACCTTAGTCAAATTTTGACTAATATTGGGTAGGATGGTTTAGAGTAGGCTAGGAAACTTAAAGAAGGTTAAAAATGATCAAATAACCCCTTTAAGGTCTTTAGTAGAGTCTAGGAGTCAAACTATGCAAGGATTAGTACAATTGACAACTTTTGTCAAAAGTTGTCAATGTTGCATAATGCAACTTTTGGTTGGTAGATTTGATGGATTCCATTATTAATTAAGGGCTAATAGATGTTGATCTAGAAGGGATTAATTAAACTTGGTCTAATCATATGGTGGGAACTGATCTTATTCAAGTTAAGCTTGATAGGGTGTTAATTAATCCGGACTGGTATACCAAGTACTCCTGTGCCCTTTCTTCTCTTTCCAAAATTAGATCGGACCATTTTCCTATCTCCTTTAATGTTATTCCCTTCACAGGAAAAAGAAATGTTCCCTTTAGATTCAAGGATGTGGCTAGACCACCCTGACATAGAAAATAAAATAAGGGAATGGTGGAATATTAAGGTGGAAGGAACTGCAATGTTCAAAGTGGTTAAGAAATTGGCTAATGTGAAATCTAATATTAAACACTGGAACAAGAATGTCTATCGGGACATTTTCCAATCCAAAAATAAAACCTAAATGGACTTGAAATATATCCAAGAGGAAATTCAAAGAAATGGTCTGACTGAAAAATTGAAAACCCAAGCGAATTCTGTCCTTGCAGATCTTCACAATATCATTGCTAAAGAGTAGACTTTCTGGAGGTAGAGATCCACATCACTTTGGTTGAAAGTAGGAGATGAAAATACCATATTTTGCCTTCTTACTAATCTTAAACACAAGGCAATAAATAGAATCCATTCCTTGTCTGCTACTAAAGGTAAAATTACTAAAGAAGAGGAAATAAGGGAAGAAATTATGGGGTACTTTGCGACCTTGTTATCAAAAGATCAAAATCTTAACTTAGAAGACCAAGGGAAATTACTTTCTTTGATTCCTTGTAAAGTTGATCATCCTTCCTGTTACCTATTTAGTTTGCATACTAAATTTCTAAGTGGAGACTACTTTTGCATTGATTATGGATTGAACAAGTTGTTCTAAGTTTTGTTGTTCTAAGTGTTCTTAATTATAGAATCAATTAAATGCAGAAAATAAAGTACAGAATGCAGAAGGAATTGATTAATCTATTCAATTTTATTCAAATCTGAAATATAAAGACAATGCATTTTTCTTGATACATTATTCAAATGCTATTGTTGCAAAGGTACAATGATTGTTCATATTTCAATTTTACAAAGTATTTACAATGCATTCAGATCCACACAAGCTGTGGAAACTATTAACACTACATCTGAATAAACACATTATAAATATAAAGAAGTAAAGGGATAGACAGAAAGCCTCCATTGCCTGAATGGAGAAGCAATCTTTGGCTTTGTGTTGGAAATCTGGGTTGCATCTCCAGCTTTCGCAAACCTGCAAGACAGAATGAAGGAGTCAGTTCAGAAGAACTGAGCAATGGAGATATTCCTAAATACCTCTACACTAATCTAAAAATAGAAATATGCTTACTCAGATAAAGCATTAAAATATGTGAAGGAGAAGGAAGAGAATAGAAAGGAAATCATTTTTATGCTAATGTTGTTTGTTTCATGTACAGATTCAAGTATGAAGATCAAGTAAGTTGTTGAAAGGACGCACATTCATTACAAGTGCAAAACTTTCTGACTGAAGTCATGAAGAGACAAAGACCTGAAGACTAATTAAGGAGGTTGTAGAGGGGGCATACACACATTATAAGTATGGGACCTTCTGACTGAATTAATGATGTTGTAGAAGACTGGTTGTTGAAGGGACATGACATTCTATCATGAAACCTTTCAACCTCTAAATCAACCTGCATTCAGTGCTATAGAAGGTTCTCTTTTCATTTAAAAAGGTTTTTCAGAATTGTTACATTCTGATTTCATTTCTTTTCAAAGGTGGAGCATACTCTAACAACAGAGAAAATTATTATATTTTGCACATGTGTCAATTTGCAACTGATTGCAGTAAAGGTATTTATCCTATTCTTCTACAGAAAGATGTTTTGCAATGCATTGGTTATCATATAAATCAGATTTTCTTTCAAGGATATATTTAGGTCAATTGGATCATAAAAGGCAGTAGGGAAGGTACCATTAAGATGGTATCTTATTGTTCTGGAAGTACAGCAAATGATCAACATATACAAATTCATGAACAGCAATGATAATTTTGTTATAAATGTTGAAGACAACTGTATCATCAAATTTGAAGGAAACAACAGCAGTTTATAATGATAACATAAGACATTCAATGAAAGTAAATTGAGGTGATATAACTGCAGAGCGGTGATATAATGTTTGATGATGATCACAAAGAATTCACAATGGAACCTATACTATATTCATTAAATATCATAAAGGTCCTTGTCAGTTCAATGCTTAGAAAAGTGTTACTAAAGGTGACATTTTTAAATTATAAGGGAAGACAGAGTAGCATGTATATCAAGTCTTGAATTTTTTTAACAAAATGATCCTACTTACTGTTTGATTCAATCAAATAATCAGAAAATATGTATTAGATATATTCCATAATAGAAATTTCTAAATGACAAAAGGATAGAGGTCCAAGAGTATCAAACAACAACATTACATGATATAGGTTTGCAAAAGGAAAAATCATACGCGGATACATTAGAGCATGTTTTTATAAAGCGTGGTTTCATTGTTTCATGTTTAGTGGAGTGTTATGTGCATCAAAAGTTTCTTGATATAATGACATGTGAGCATTTGATATTTAAAGCAAAGGAGAAATAATGCAAAACAAAGATAGATGAAGTAATTACAGAGCATTTCCAAATGTTGGAGGACAACATGTTCCAGTTCAACAAATGTGCATTCAAAGGGAAGCATCATGTTATTGGTCGAGTAACATTCATTAAACAGTAGGAGTGCTATCATATTTAAAGATATATTTGCATAATAAAGAATTTTGTATGCAGCAATTAAAGGAACAAATCAGTGGATTCAATGCAGAGGTTAGAAGTATTTATGATAGTTATTTGGAACATTCAGATCACCGAATTTTTGGAAAAGCAAGGAGTAATGTATCCAATATCTTCAACAAAAAAGGTTGATTTAATCATGTAATAGGCAGCCTGAGTACCTTGGTGCTTAATCATAGTTGAATAGAAACACTTACAAATAGGTCAGATATCACCCAAGGGTTTAAAGAAATGATAATACTGTGCATTAAGAAACAAAGCTAGAATTCGTAGTTCTAGCAGTAAAGGGCAGGTCTACAAAACAGTCTTACATTAGTGATAGTTGTTCACCATTAATTAAAAAGTAAGCTCATATGCTGCTGGGAAATAGGGAGGAATGAAAATGAGTATTAATTTTGTTGTTTTAGTACAGCGTATCCAGTTGGGGTACAATGCAAGGAATGGTAAAAGAATTCACAGGGTTTCATCATTATTTCTAGAGCAGCTACCTAGAGAGACAGTGAATGTACCTAGTACAATTTAGAGGCCAATGTACAGTTATAAGAACATTCAAACAACCATATACTAGAGTATATTTCAAAATCCTATTTTTGAATGGATTTAAACATAGAAATACATAACCTAGAATGAAATTCTCAAAGAGCCTACAAATATAATGATATATAGTTTGAGAGTTTGAATTGTAAACAGAAATTACCGGTTGCACAGTTTAAGCATGGTCTACATAAATATTTCAAGAAATTATAGCAGAAGAAACCACAAAATCTCCAAGATCCAATTTCGTTAAAACTCCAGCAGCCGTAGACCAAAAAAATTATAAAAGCCACATTTTTGGCAACAGAGAACAACAGTAGCCATGGAGAGGACACGACAAAAGGAGGAGAGCCAAGGCAATGCCAAAGAATGTGAACAATAGCTTTTCGAGACTTCAAACCCTCATTCCCATGGCGGAAAGAACAATAGAAAGAACAATAATAGTTGAGAAGAGTGGTGGCCAGAATGGAATCGGAGAGAGCAAGAAAGATCATGAAAGGATTTGAAACCCTATCCTCATTTCAAAGTGGTGGCCAGTAGAAAAGAAGGAGCAGTAGTATCTATGGCGGTAGAACTTCCAGAATACAACACCCTCGAAACACAGAGAGCAGATTGGCGGCAGCTTCATGGACACACATCCAAAATAGCACCAAAGTTCATCAAACCCTAGCATGGCGGCAACAGAGCTCTCCAAGAAACAAGGCCAAGACAAATGAATGAAATTAGGTTGGATTAGGTTGGAAGGCCTTAGATATTTTCCAGATCTCAAATTCTTTTAGGAATGAGTTAATTCCCCAAACTTGGGTTACGTCCCCATTTTTTCCTTCTTCATTTACTTTAAGTTTTAAGTATTCTTTTCGTAGATAATGATCCTTTAAACGTCAATAACAATAATAATTATAATACTTATGGTTAATATTTAATAGATAAATTTATCTATTAAGCATTAATCATATATATTATTGTTATTTAAATTTAAAGAATACTAATCATAAATTAATATATCTGATATCAAGTAAATATAAATGCTACTAGATATTAAAAATATTATTTATAATTAGTATAATTTTTTATTAATATACTTAAAATCTAGTAAAATTTATTTTCACTTGATATTAGATATATTAATTAAAATTAAGATTATTAAAGATCTTTGTTCTTATGATTGAGTTTTGAAGAGGGTACTTATATCTATTTATATATTCATTAACTATTATTTTGTAAAATCTTGATACATCGAATCTTAAACAAATAAGTAAAATTGTTTGTTTAAAATTAAATATAATTTGATGTTATAAAGTAATAGTTAGTAGATATATAGATAAATATAGATCTTAGCTATTTATTTGTTAATTATTTACTTGATACTACCTTAAAATATCAAATTTATAAAATAAATAACTTGTTCATTTTATAAATTAAATATACTAAGGTAAATATCACGTAAATAATTAATAAACAAATAGTTAGTTGCTTTTAGGGTGAATGTTCCTTTGATTGCACAAACTTGTTGATAATAGTAATTATTTGTCACAATTATAAAACATATAATTATTAATTGTTCTAAAGTGCAAACTACAGGGCTATCTTGTCTACGAGTTGGCTTTGAGTTAGGGTGGAGTTACACATTTTAGAGTTGACCAACAGTTGACTTCTTGTCTCATGAGCATTTCTAGGAGATTCATTATGTTCTTGCTTAGTTTTGTTGTTGTCAAGGGATTGTTTACAACACTTGGGCCTGTTTACAATTACAGTTCAGTTATGATCAGTTTTGGGGGTCTTTTTACAACAGTTTGATCACAGTTGATAGCAATTTTGGCCCTGATTTGGTCGGATTTGTCTTCATATCTGACCCCCACAGATTCTGCATGTTTTGTGGAGATTTGGAATAGTTTTGGGAGATTTTGAGTTACACTTTGGTTATGCATGGTTTGGTGGAGTTGTTGGAGCACCTAGACTTCAGTTCCAGATAGTTATGGCCCTGATTTGATGGAGTTTCTTCCTGCATTCGACCCTTTGAGATCTGTTACCTATATTATTATCTTTTGACCTCATTTTGGAGGACCTTCTTTTATTCACATGTTCTTGCACATTGCAAACTTGTGAATATATTGTAAGGGCATTTTGTAGTAGAGTTTTGACAACATTGATATAATGATACAACAGTTCTTTCTCATTAGTTTAAAATGCAATATTGTGGATTTTCTTGCTTTTAAGTAGTGTTATCCTTCTTTTAAGCTATATCCCTTGCTGCATATTCAAATATTGATGCTTTTTATTATAGGTCTTTGCTTGTGAATCCTAGTTCTTCGCTGAAAATTGGTGAAACCTAGTTTCCCTTTCAAAGCTAAGGACTCCAGATCCTTGCATAGAATCATTGTTGTAGTTTCATGTTGTCTGAGCATTGAGAGCCATTAGTATTTTTATGGTTCATGTTGATTCATTCAAAGTTACAAACAAATTATTTGGTGTATCACCTCCTTTAGATTTTTCTAGGTATTCATATTATCCTTCTACCTCTTTCCCACATACACACTTAGCATTAGGTGATATCTGAATTTAACAGGAACTGGCCTAGAATCCAGAGATTCATTCTCTCAGCCACCAAGGAGAATATTTCCATGTTCCAATAGGATGGCTAGATTCTACATCCAACTATAGGTGCAATCCTGATTGATAACAGTTTTTGGCACGCCCGGTGGGACTGAACTGCTTCAAAGTTCTTCCAAATAATTATTTCTTATTGTTGTTATTAGTGTGAGTAGCAATATTTTTGCCTTTTTGAAGGTATTTTACAAGCACCTAGCGACTCTATTCTGAAATTTTATTGCAGATCCGGTAGTAGATTTATCTTAATGAGAAGAACTCCTACAAGAGAAAACAACGAAGGGTTCATTTATCAAGAGCTTCAGCCCAACATAAGAGGTACCAAATTAGCAAGAAGAAGCAGAGCATCTCAAGCTGTAGGAGAATCATCCTCTTTTCTCAGGGATTCTAATTTTTCATTATTCAAAAATCCTATTTTTGAAGATCAAGCTACCATTTATGAATGCCATGAGGTAATTATTGAAGATTTTAGTTTTTCTGAATATTTAAGTGTGCTTGATAATTCTTGATCAGAATTACCTGTTCTTGAAGAAAGAGAAAAGGATCATTTTGCTGATGTAGCATCCACAAGTGGTACTACTACCCCAGGAGTGAAAACATATCAAAGAAAGGTAACTCAATCTAACAAGTTTATTGTACCTCCTGTAATTTAGTAGCAAGTGCCACCAATATAGATGGCTCAGGATTTGCCATTTGTGGCTTTTGATGCTGGCAGCCCATTACAAACTGCTTCTCATCATGACATTCCACCAGCGGCACTAAAAGGTTTGACGTATTTCAATGGTGAGGTTCATATTTCAGCAATAGAGAATATTAAAGATATTGCTACTCTTTGTGGATTACATCAAGTCACACATGATGATGTAGCACTTAAATTATTAGCAGCTTCTCTTAGAGGTAAAGCCTTAATTTGGTTTCAAAGTTTAGAAGTGAATTTAGTTGCTACATGGGATGACTTAGGAACCATTTTGGTCAGTAAGTTTGAGGATAAATCAGATAATTTGTCATTAGTTGAACAGTTGACTACCATTAAAAGAAGTGTTAATGAACATATTTCAGATTTCAATTTTCATTTTCAGCAAACTTGGGATAGAATTCCAGCATCTGTCAAACCTTCTAATGACTATGAATTTTTGTTTTACCTAAAGGCTTTTAACAGTGACATTTCAATGATGATACAGTCTATGGGAGGGCATAGTTTACCAAATGCATATGATATTGTTGTGAGAGATGAGAACAGCTTGATACAAGCTCGCAAATTACCTCCAATGCCTTATTGTGCAGAATTTGGCCAGTGGTACCTGTTGTTTTACCACCTTTAGCTGTTATTCCACCAATTCCAGCACTTAATATGCAATTTGTAGCAGAAGAATATGCTTCTACAACGCCTATTAGAGAGATAAGAGAGTGGATTATGGAGCTGAAGGATACAACTGATAGCATGATGAGAACATTGCAAAGCTATGGTAACAAGATAACAAATTTGAAGAGGCAACAAGGCCAATACAACAGACCTCCTCAAACTTCTTATCAGTAAAATAGACAAACAAATCAAGCTTCTAGCTCAAATCAGCGAAGGCAAGCTCAAGGGTAGAAAAGGAATTATGGTCAAAGAGCTAGTCAATCATATAACTATGCAACTCCTAGTACTTCTCAAGAGATTATAGTTGTTCCTCAAAACAACTATATGCAAGAGTTAGAATGGTGTAATACATGCAACGATGGACATTATTGGCTTAATTGTTCGCATGCACTAGACGGTAGAAAGCAAGATGTTTCTAAAGGAAAACCAGAGGTACATTGTGATCCACCACAGCAACAAGGTAATCCTGATGTTTCTTTGGTTAATTTTAACAATGAAGAAGTTTTTTTGGCAGCAAATTTTGACCCAAATCAAGTTTGGAGACCTGTAGTAGCAGGAACTAGGTCAAAAACTAAGGCTACAATTGATCAACAAAAATTTTATAAAGTACAACAACCTGTTGTTAAAATACAACAGCAAGGGAAAACTCAAAATTGTTTAGATCAACAATTACAACCAACAAAACATCAAGCTATTTTAAAACAGTAGCAAAAGGTTAGTGTTTAGAATTTTAATATTGTTGATCATTCAAAGAAGACATAGGTTCCTTTGTCCATGTGGGATGTTTTGGCACTCCCAAGCCAAAAATATGTGTACAAGAGGCATTACAAACATTGTCATTATCTGATGATGTCTTGTCTCAACAAAGCCCTAAGGTTCTAGTAGCTACAAATACAACAAGTATAGCCCAGCAATCATCTAAATTGGTGAAACCTCCACCATTTTATGTTACAGTTATTATAGGACAGCACCTAGTTCACAATTGTATGATTGATTCTGGTGCCACTGGCTCGGTTATGCCAAAGAAGATTGTAGATCAGCTAGGCCTTAAATATGAACCACTTGAAAAGGGTGTAGTCCAGTTAGATGGGACAGTAGTTGCAACTGTGGGAGTTATAAGAAATTTAGACTTGACATTACATGCATGTCCTAGTTTTTCAGTACCCATGGACGTTTATATCATTGATTTACCTCCCAATTTCTCCATTTTCCTCTCAAGAGATTTCACTACTAAAATAGGAGGCTATTTATCTGTAGACTAGTCCCACATGCTTTTCCGCACTAGGTATGGCACTAAAGTTACTATTCCTTCAGAGCCTATTGCAAAATTATGTATTGTACAGTATATTGCTGATGCTCGAAATGAATTAGCAGCTGTATTATTTGATCAGGAGGACATTTCTGCTATTCATGAGTCTGAAACACAAATAGATTAGTTTCCTGATATTTTTTTAGATGAGTGGGCCACTGGAAATGTTGGAATTTTAGAAGAATAGGTTGAGGAGCCAAGTTTGGGCAACTATGTCATCCATGAAATTTCTAATTTTTTACCAACTGTTGAACAAAGTGCAGATTTTAATTCAGAACAACAATCTAATGCTGCTTCGAAGTTATTTTTTGACGGTTCACACAGTAAAATAGGTGCTGGAGGAGGTTGTATGCTGATTTCACCAGAAAATCAGAGGTATTATTCTTCTTTTAGATTTAATTTTAGCTATACTAATAATGTTGCTAAATATGAAGCACTTGTGTGCGGATTAAAGTGGGTCATTATAAGAGATATTAGTTGTTTGCAAGTCTTTGGTGATTCAAAACTAATTTTAAATCAAGTTAGGAATGTACATGCAACCAAGAATAATTTGCTAAAAAGTTATAAGCATGTGGTGTGGGATCTAATTGAAGGTTTGGAAACTTTTAACTTGAAATCTGTACCTAGAAATCAAAAGAAGCATGCTAATAGACTTGCTGCAGTTGGTGCACATTATGATATTCCAACTGAAATCGGCAATAATAAGGGGTTGAACCATGTAAAAGTAATTGTTAGGCCTGCTGTACCTAATAATGCTAATAGTTGGCAGGTTTTTTATTCTGATCAGCACATTGTTAATTTTTTAAGAGAAGAGGCTAAGTTTGTATAGCCAAACCAGCAGAAATGGCAAAACCAGTATGAAGATCAGATCATCCAGTTAAGGACAAACAAGTTGCCCAAAGGTCTTGTGACCTTGGAATCAATGTTCGGTACTAATGATGAGATTAAAAAGGACAAGTCCAGCTTGCAGATCAAGGAGGAACATTATGAAGAAATTATTGTTGCAAAGGATAAAGTGCTGAAATTGGGCAAGGTATGTACCCCTGAAGAATGTCAAATCTTTGTCAATTTATGCAATGAGTTTCAGGATATTATTGCTTGGAATTATTCAAATTGGAAAGGATTTGATCCTAGTATTTCCCAACATACTATTGAGATAGAACCAAGGGCTAAACCAGTTAGGAAAAAATAGAGGCATGTCAACCCTAAATTAGAACCCCTTATGATCAAGGAATTGAATAAACTGATTGAAAGAAATATTATATTCCCAATTAAACATACTTCTTGGGTATCTAATTTGGTTCCAGTTAGGAAGAAAAATGGAGAAATCAAATTATGTGTTGATTTTCATGATTTGAATAGGGATTCATTAAAGGATAGACATCCTTTGCCTTATATGGAGTAGATCTTGCAGGTTGTTTCAAGATTAGAATGGTTCTCATTACTTAACGGTTTCTCTGGTTATAACCAGATTTTGGTAAAAGAAGAAGATAGATTTAAGACAGAATTTACTACTAAATTGGGGACCATGGCTTATCAAAAAATTTCATTTGGTTTATTACATGCAGGAGAAACCTTTCAGAAGGCTATGGACAAAGCCTTCATAAAATTAATGTACAGGTTTGTACTTGTCTATCTTGATGATATTACTGTGTTCTCAAAGAATGTACCAGATCACTTTAAACATTTGAGAACTATCTTTGAGAGATGCAGGGAATATGGCATATCTTTAAATCCCTAGAAAAGTGTGTTCATTGTCCATGAAGGTAAATTGCTGGGGTTTATTGTTTCAAAAGAGGGGATCACCATTGACCCTAAAAGAGTAAGCGCGATTCTTGCCTTACCCCTTCCTGCTCATAAAAAAGAACTTCAAAGTTTCCTAGGGAGAATTAATTTTGTAAGAAGATTTATCCCTGATATTTCTGAATTATTGCTGCCATTAACAACCATGCTTAAAAAGAATATTGTTTTCAGCTGGATGAAAGAGGGAAAACGTAGTTTTGTTTCGATTAAAGAATCATTAGTTGCTGCTCCTACTTTGTTAAATCCTGATTTCTCAAAGGATTTCATTTTATATGCTTATGGAAATATTGATAGCATTGTTGCCATGTTAGTTCAAAAAAATGATGAAATTTTTGAGCAGCCAATAGCTTTTTTCAGTCAAGGGCTTAAGGATTATGAGCTAAATTACTCATTTGTTGAAAAGCATGTACTTGCTGTAATAAGAAGTTTAAATAAATTCAGACATATGATTTCTAACAATAAAATCAATTTGATGGTGGCACATCCTTCTATTAAGGATTTCTTACTGAATAAACATTTCAATACCAAGAGAGCTGGCTGGATTACCAAGGCAATAGAGTATGATATTGAAATCAAAGTTACTAAGCTGGTAAGAGGTAAGGGTTTATGTGAAAAACTTGCTGGAAATGGAGATAACACTCCAAAAGATGACTCTGAAGTTGTTTTGGCTTTGAAAGATGATGAACAACTTGTTTTCCTAGAATTTCAAAATGATTGGGTAGCCGATATGGTTATCTTCTTGCAAACAGGACGTTGTCTTGAAGGTTTGGAAAGATCAAAACAGAGGTATTTCAGATTACAATTCATTCCTTATTGTTTGCTGAAAATATTCTGTTTAGAAAGGATTTTCAAGGTGTTCTGTTAAGATGCATCAAATCAGATCAGGTTGATCATATTCTGCATGAGTTCCATGAAGGGCCAGTTGGAGGCCATTTCTCACCAAGAGATACAACTCTTAAAGTGATGAAAGTGGGCTATTATTGGCCAAGTGTGTTTAAAGATTCACATGCCTAGGTAAGGAAATGCACACAATGTGCAATGTTTGTAGGAAAAGAAAAATTAGCAGCGCTGCCTTTGTAGCCTATTCAAGTGGACCAGCCATTTATGAAATGGGGTCTTGATTTTATTGGTGTCATTAACCCACCTTCAAGTACAGGTCATAAGTGGGTATTGACAGCCACTGATTATTTTACAAAGTGGACAGAAGTAGTTGCTCTCAAGGAGGCAAATGAGACTGCTATTTTGAATTTCTATGAAGATTTGGTTTGCAAATTTGGGGTACCAGATTCAATCATTTCAGATAATGCACTTGCATTTACCAGAAATTGGGTTGCTGAATGGGCTGTTAATAAAGGAGTGTACATGAATACATTGTCAAATTATTACCCACGGGGTATTGGGCAAGCTGAATCCACTAACAAGAACCTGGTTCAGATCATTAAAAAGACCCTAGAAGGTAATCAGCATTCTTGGCATGAGAAGTTGAAATCAACACTTTGGGATAATAGAATAACTCTAAAGAGGTCAACTGGAATGTCTCCTTACATGCTATTTTATGGTAAGGAAGCTAGACTACCTATTTCAGTTGAGTTTCCAAAACTTGATTTTATGTATCAGTTGGACATGATTGATGAAGAGCCTATGGTAGCAAGGTTGGCTCAGATAAATGAGTTAGAGGAGAAAAGGAGGGATGCATTGCATAAAATTAAGCTTCATCAAGCTCAAATGAAGAAATCATTTGATAAGAAGGCATCTTTCAAGAATTCCCAGCTGAGAGATATTGTTTTGAAATTGGATGAATTAAAAAGCAGACCTGAAAGGCATTCAAAATTTGATGCTATGTGTGCTAGTCCATACATCATTATAGACAGCATGCCACATAATGCTTTCCATTTGTCTACACTTGAAGGAGAAGAGTTAGCAATCCCAGTAAATGGGATACACCTCAAGCATTTCTTTTGAGGTTAGTTGGTTTGAATAAGTGCTTGGTACATAGTTAGTTTTCTTTGGTTAGTAGCAGTTAGTACTTTTATTTCCACCAGGAGCACATCATGAAGATACACACCATGCATAATCAAGAACCCATTGGGGTTCCTGGTTATAAATGATGAATACCTTAATAATGTAATCATGGTGGAAAGAGAAGTTGTTTTTCAGATAGTTTGCTTTGCAGTTTCAAAGGCAGAATGAACAAAAATAGCAAGATCAATAACATGATACGTGCATGAACACCATACCTATCATATGGGATATGGATAATTTATTTTTTCCCATATCATATGCATCATGCCCACACCTATACCATATCATTGAAATTACTGTTCAGGGTCATTCTACCTTTGGTTTAGTTGTACCTATTTTTCAACAGCATTTACCATTATCTGAATTATGTCCATCATATGATACATGGAAAAATTCCATTGTATCACATCATAAAAATAGGTTCAGATAGAAATATCAAAGTGCAGAATGTTGTTCACTAATAGTTTTTCTTTCTCTAAGTGTTGATCAGCACAGGTTTTAGTTCTAGGTTCAGTTTTCAATTTTTCAGTTTTCAGTTGATTTTCAGTTTGAGAAGGATCAATTTTTTTCCTAAAGTTGAAGACTCTGTGCCCAATGGATATGCAAAAGGAAACTGGTCTATTTTTTCAGCAGTCGAACACCCCTGAGAGGTCACCAAAAATGTTGCCTATTTAGTTTGCATACTAAATTGCTAAGTAGAGACTACTTTTGCATTGATTATGGATTAAACAAGTTGTTCTAAGATTTGTTGTTCTAAGTGTTCTTAATTATAGAACCAATTAAATGCAGAAAATAAAGTACAGAATGTAGAAGGAATTGATTAATCTATTCACTTTTATTCAAATCTAAAATATAAAGACAATGCATTTTTCTTGATATATTATTCAAATGTTATTGTTACAAAGGTACAATGATTGTTCAGATTTCAATTTTACAAAGTATTTACAATGCATTCAGATCCACACAAGCCGTAGAAACTATTAACACTACATCTGAATAAACACATTGCAAATATAAAGAAGTAAAGGGATAGAGGGAAAGCCTCCATTTCCTGAATAGAGAAGCAATCTTTGGCTTTCTGTTGGAAATCTGGGCTGCATCTCTAGCTTTTGCAAACCTGCAAGAGAGAATGAAGAAGGAGTCAGTTTAGAAGAACTGAGCAATGGAGACATTCCTAATACCTCTACACTACTCTAAAAAAAACAATATGCTTACTGAGATAAAGCATTAAAATATGTGAAGGAGAAGGAAGAGAACAGAAAGGAAATCATTTTTGTGCTAATGTTGTTTGTTTCATGTACAAATTCAAGTATGAAGATCAATTAAGTTGTTGAAAGGATGCACATTCATTACAAGTGTGAAACTTTCAGACTAAAGTCATGAACAGGCAAAGACCTGAAGACTAATTAAGGAGGTTGTAGAGGGGGCATACACACATTATAAGTATGGGACCTTCTGACTGAATTAATGATGTTGTAGAAGACCAACTATTGAAGGGACATGACATTCTGTCATGAAACCTTTCAGCCTCTAAATCAACCATTCAGTGCTACAAAAGGTTCTCTTTTCATTTAAAAAGGTTTTTCAGAATTGTTACATTCTGATTTCATTTCTTTTCAAAGGTGGAGTATACTGTAATAGCAGAGAAAATTATTATATTTTTCACATGTGTCAATTTGCAACTGGTTGCAGTAAAGGTATTTATCCTATTCTTCTACAGAAAGATGTTTTTCAATGCATTGGTTATCATATAAATCAGATTTACTTTAAAGGATATATTTAGGTCAATTGGATCATATAAGGCAGTAGGGAAGGTACCATTAAGAGGGTATCTTATTGTTTAGAAAGTACAGCAAATGATCAACATATATAGATTCATGAACATCAATGATAATGTTGTTATAAATGTTGAAGACAACTGTATCATCAAATTTGAAGGAAACAATAGCAGTTTATAATGATAACATAAGACATTCAATGAAAGTAAATTGAGGTGATATAACTATAGAGCAGTGATATAATGTTTGATGATGCTCACAAAGAATTCACAATGGAACCTATACTATGTTCATTAAATATCATAAAGGTCCTTGTCAGTTCAGTGCTTAGAAAAGTGTTACTAAAGGTGACATTTTTAGATTATAAGGGAAGACAGAGTAGCATGTATATCAAGTCTTGAATTTAAAAAAAAAAGGATCCTACTTACTATTTGATTCAATTAAATGATCATAAAATATGTATTAGATATATGCCATAACAACAATGTCTAAATGACAACGAGATAGAGGTCCAAGAGTATCAAACAACAATATTACATGATATAGGTTTGCAAAAGGAAAAATCATACGCTAATACATTAGAGCATGTTTTTATAAAGTGTGGTTTCATTGTTTCATGTTCAGTGGACTATTATGTGCAATAAAAGTTTCTTGATGTAATGAAATGTGAGAATTTGATATTTAAAGCAAAGGAGAAATAATAAAAAACAAAGATAGATGAAGTAATTATAGAGCATTTCCAAATGCTAGAGGACAACAGGTTCCAGTTTAGTGCATGTGCATTCAAAGGGAAGCATCATGTGAAGTATCATGTTATTGGCCAATTAACATTCATTAAATAGTAGGAGTGCTATCATATTTAAAGATATATTTGCATAATAAAGAATCTCTGATGCAGCAATTAAAGTAAAAAAATAGTGGATTCGGTGCAGAGGTGAGAAATATTTATGACAGTTATTTGGAACATTCAGATCACCAAATTTTTGGAAAAGCAAGGAGTAATGTATCCAATATCTTCAACAAAAAAGGTTGATTTAATCATGTAACAGGCAGCCTGAGTACCTTGGTGCTTAATCATAGTTGAATAGAAACACTTACAAACGGGTCAGATATCACCCAAGGGTTTAAAGAAAGGATAATACTGTGCATTAAGAAACAAAGCTAGAATTCACAGTTCCAGTAGTAAAGGGCAGGTCTACAAAACAGTCTTACATTAGTGATAGTTGTTCACCATTAATTGAAAAGTAAGCTCATATTCTACTGGGAAATAGGGAGGAATGACAATGAGTATTAATTTTTTTGTTTTAGTATAGTGTATCCAGTTGGGGTACAATGCAAGGAATGGTAAAAGAATTCATAGGGTTTTATCATTATTTTTGGAGTAGCTACCAAGAGAGACAGTGAATGTACCTAGTATAAGTCAGAGGCCAATGTACAGTTATAAGAACATTCAAACAACCATATACTAGAGTATATTTCAAAAGCCTATTTTCGAATGGATTTAAACATAGAAATACATAACCCAGAATGAAATTCTCAGAGAGCCTACAAATATAATGATATACAGTTTGAGGGTTTGAATTGTAAAAAAAACTTACCAGTTGCGTAGTTTAAGCATGGTCTACATGAATATTTTAAGAAAGTATAGCAGAGGAAACCACAAAATCTCCAAGATCCAATTCCATTAAAACTCCAGTAGCCGTAGACCAAAAAAATTATAAAAGCCAAATTTTTGGCAAAAGAGAACAGCAGCAGCCATGGAGAGGAAACGACAGAAGGAGGAAAGCAAAGGCAATGCCAAAGAATGTGAACAGCAGCTTTTCAAGACTTCAAACCCTCATTTCCATGGAGGCAAGAACAACAGAAAGGACAATAATAGTTGAGAAGAGTGGCGGCCAGAATGGAATCAGAGAGAGAAAGAAAGATTATGAAATGATTCAAAACCCTATCCTCATTTCAAAGTGGCGGCCAGCAGAAAAGAAGGAGCAGTAGTATCTATCGCGGTAGAACTTCCAAAATACAACACCCTCGAAACACAGAGAGCATATTGGCGGCAGCTTCATGGCCACACATCCAAAATAGCACCAAAGTTCATCAAACCCTAGCATGGTGCTAGTAGAGCTCTCCAAGCAACAAGGCCAAGGCAAATGAATGAAATTAGCTTGGATTAGGTTGCAAGGCCTTAGATATTTTTCAGATCTCAAATTCTTTTAGGAATGATTTAATTCCCCAAACTTGGGTTACGTCCCCATTTTTTTCTTCTTCATTTACTTTAAGTTTTAAGTATTCTTTTCGTAGATAATGATCCTTTAAACTTCAATAACAATAATAATGATAATACTTATGGTTAATATTTAATAGATAAATTTATCTATTAAGCATTAATCATAGATATTATTGTTATTATTGTTATTTCAATTTAAAGAATACTAATCATAAATTAATATATCTGATATCAAGTAATATAAATGCTACTAGATATTAAAAATATTATTTATAATTAGTATAATTTTTTATTAATATACTTAAAATCTAGTAAAATTTATTTTCACTTGATATTAGATATATTAATTAAAATTAAGATTATTAAAGATCTTTGTTCTTATGATTGAGTTTTGAAGAGGGTACTTATATCTATTTATATATTCATTAACTATTATTTTGTAAAATCTTGATACATCGAATCTTAAACAAATAAGTAAAATTGTTTGTTTAAAATTAAATATAATTTGATGTTATAAAGTAATAGTTAGTAGATATATAGATAAATATAGATCTTAGCTATTTATTTGTTAATTATTTACTTGATACTACCTTAAAATATCAAATTTATAAAATAAATAACTTGTTCATTTTATAAATTAAATATACTAAGGTAAATATCACGTAAATAATTAATAAACAAATAGTTAGTTGCTTTTAGGGGGAATGTTCCTTTGATTGCACAAACTTGTTGATAATAGTAATTATTTGTCACAATTATAAAACATATAATTACTAATTATTCTAAAGTGCAAACTAGAGGGCTATCTTGTCTAGGAGTTGGCTTTGAGTTAGGGTGGAGTTACACATTTTAGAGTTGACCAACAGTTGACTTCCTGTCTCATGAGCATTTCTAGGAGAGTCATTTTGTTCTTGCTTAGTTCTGCTACTGTCAAGGGATTGTTTACAACACTTGGGCCTGTTTACAGTTACAGTTTAGTTATGATCAATTTTGGGGGTCTTTTTACAACAGTTTGATCATAGTTGACAACAGTTTTGGCCCTGATTTGGTGGGATTTGTCTTCATATTCAAACCCCACAGATTCTATATGTTTTGTGGAGATTTGGAGCAGTTTTGGGGGATTTTGAGTTACACTTTGGTTATGCATGGTTTGGTGGAGTTGTTGGAGCACCTAGACTTCAGATTCAGATAGTTATGGCCCTAATTTGATGGAGTTTCTTCCTGCATCCGACCCTTTGAGATCTGTTACCTATATTATTGTATTTTGACCTCATTTTGGAGGACCTTCTTTTCTTCACATATTCTTGCACATTGCAGACTTGTGAATGTATTGTAAGGGAATTTTGTAGGAGAGTTTTGATAGCATTGATATATTGATACAGCGGTTCCTTCTCATTAGTTTGAAGTGCAATATTGTGGATTTTCTTGCTTTTAAATAGTGTTATCCTTCTTTTAAGCTATATCCCTTGTTGCATATTCAAATATTGATACTTGTTATTATAGGTCTTTGCTTGTGAATCCTAGTTATTTGCAAAAAATTGGTGAAGCCTAGTTACCCTTTCAAAGCTAAGGACTCCAGATCCTTGCATAGAATCATTGTTGTAGTGTCATGTTGTCTGAGCATTGAGAGCCATTAGTATTTTGTGGTTCATTTTGATTCATTCAAAGTTACAAACAAATTGTTTGGTGTATCACCTCCTTTAGATTTTTCTAGGTATTCATATTATCCTTCTACCTCTTTCCCACATACACACTAAGCATTAGGTGATATCCAAATTTAACAGGAACTGGCCTAGAATTTGGAGATTCATTCTCTCATCCACCAAGGAGAATGTTTCCATGTTCCAACAAGATGGCTAGATTCTGCATCCATCTATAGGTGCAATCCTGATTGATAACACTTCCAATGTCCTCTTAAAATTTATTCCCTCGGATATTGAAATTAAGAAGGCTATTTTTTCTTTTGAAGGAGAGAAATCTCCAAGTCCTGATGGGTTTCAGATGTTTTTCTTCTAGCAGTTCTGGAGCATGACTGGTAAAAATGTGTGTTCAGCGGTTAAAGAGTTCTTTGGAACTAAATCTATTATTAAGGAACTAAATTCAACTTTTATAGCTCTCATTCCTAAAAAACCTAGAGCTGATACTGTTGATGGATTTAGACCCATAAGTTTTTGTAACTCTTTATACAAAATCATTTCGAAGGTCATTACCACTAGACTGTTGAGATTACTGCCTAACCTGATTTCTCCTCAACAGAATGGTTTTGTTTTGGGAAGACATATCCTGGATTCTATTATTATGGTGCATGAGAATATTCATTCTCTCTATGCCTCTAAAAAACAAGGATTCCTAATGAAATTGGATTTGTCAAAATCCTATAATAGAGTGGATTGGTCTTTTCTTCCTAATATCTTTAGGTCTTTTGGCTTTGATAAAAATGATATAAGAATTATTATGCAATTGGTTTCTACTGTGACTTGTTTTATGCTTGTTAATGGGGGATCCTCCAATTTATTTCATCCCACAAGAGGTTTGAGACAAGGTTATCCAATTTCTCCCATTCTCTTTTCTATAATGGTGGAAAGCCTTGGGAGATATATCAATAGTATGGTGATAACTGGTCATATCTCTAGTCTCCAACCTTCCTCTGCTCTGCAAAAATGCTCACATGAACAATTTGTAGATGACACTATCATGATGGGGGAAGCCTATGTAAAGTAAGAAAGGAACATGAAAAAGGCTTTGAATACCTATACTAACACTTCTGGTCAATCTATAAACTGGGAGAAAAGTTTCCTTTTTTCAGAAACACTCTTGTTGAAAGAAAAATGAAGAAATTTTCCATTTTGGATTGTAAGATTGGGAATTTCCCCTCATCCTACTTAGGTCTCCCTTTATGTCATAAACCTGATGATTCTTTCTTGAATGGAATCCTTGAAAGATTTCATAACAAGATGGTAGGATGGAAAGGAGCTACTCTAAGTCAAGATGGAAAAGTCCAGCTTCTGAAATCTACTCTTCAAAACCTTCCAGTCTATGCGCTTAGACTTTTTAAAATTCCTCAGAAGTTTGCTGACTTGAATGAAAAAATCTAGAAAAGAATATTTCTCTAATCTGGAGTTGAAGAGAAGAAGAGGTTTAGCCTTGTGGCTTGGGAGGTGGTTTCTAAACCAAAGAAGTTTGGAGGGCTTGGCATCAGAAGTATTAAAAATACTAATAAGGCTCTGCTGGAAAAATAGTGTTGGAGAATCTTTGAAGAGGAGAAGGAATGGAATGCTATTATCAAGAGAAAATATCATATGAATTCTTTAGAGGATATGATAAGGAATTATTTGGATATCAAAGGTTCTTTCATTTGGAAAAGCATTAGGAAAGGTAGGGACCTAATTAGAAAAGGGATAAGATGGAAGTTGGGAAATGGCAAGAAGATTAATTTCTGGAATGATAATTGGCTGAAGGAAGAAGTTGTTAATGAGAAGAAAGAATGGATGTTAGCGATTTGGACTATAAAGATATAATTGGGGAAAAGGTTTCTGATTATTGGATCAATGAGGAATGGGTTGACCTTATCTCTTTTAATGAGAACCTCAAAATGGTCAATAAACAACTTAATATTTGGTTTTTAAGAGATAATGAAAAAGACTCTTTGATTTGGGGTCTAGATGCAAATGGTAATTTTTTTGTTTCTTCTGTCTCTGCCCTTCCCTACTCTCACAAAGATCATCCAATCAGTTCTCAAGTATGGAACAATAAGCTTATACCTAAAATTAACATATTTTTTTGGCTGCTTGTACAGAACAAAATTCTTACTGTGGATAATATTTGTAAAAGGGGTCTTAGTATGCCTAATAGTGTTAATCCCTAAGTTTTGTTGATGATTAGTGACCTACACTTAGTCATTTACTTAGGCATTTTTAGTTGGTTATCACTATGGCCAAGCTAAAACTATCTAAGGCTGAGCAACATTGTCGAGAAGGAATACAATTTTTTGAGTTACATCATGTCAAGCCGAGTAGAATACTTAAGTGCCGAGTGACAGAGATGTTAAGTGCCAATCAAAATAGTTTTTGCATACATGTCAAGATTGATTCAAACTTTGAGGTAAAATGTTTAGGCTGACTTGTATGAGCTTTGGGCTGACATATGTACACATTTAATATTTATCTATGAATTTATTTATGCATTTAATTGTTTTATCCTATGCATCGCATGGAGTCAATCAGAAAATTAGAATGCCTTGGAGGCATAAATATTAGATCTTGATCATTGATCTAGATCTCGCCAACAGATCTGTAAAGACATATAAGATTGCTTCTAACCCTATTATTATGCGAGAGATACACAAAGAGAGAAGGGTTGTGTATTCATGAGAGATGAACAGTGAGTTATTTTGAGAAGAATCCTAGATCAAGCAGAATGATAGAGTAGTGAATAGCAGAGTAAAGACATATCAGATTGTGAGATCACAGAAGGTATTGGAAAGAGAAGATCTATCATTAGCATCTGAGTGCATAATGAAGGATCACTACTTGGAACATTCTAATAGTTTTATCAGGTGAAATCTCTTAATAGAGTGGTTTTTAACAGACCTACTTTAAATATCTTAGCCGAGTGCTTACTTTATTGTAAGTTGAAATCATTTCACAAGGTAGATTGTAATGATCTTTAGTTCTTAACCAAATAGACCTTTAACTAGGTAGATTGCATTTTGTAATCAAACTCTTGTAGCCCTAACAAGCACACTTTATTGCTGCAGTAGTGAAGATTTTGTGAGTTCCATCCCCACCCTAATTTTAACTATTTGGGTTTCTGTGTTACCAAAATTCTATGTTATGGGTTATATGTTTCATGTTGTGGATGCTATCTGATGTTAGGTTAAATTCATATATGTATAAATTTGGATCAATTTGTTTTAAGTGATTAAGTTTTAAGATCTGATTCACCCCCCCTCTCAGTATCTTTCTTTCCCAATATTGTACTTCCAACAATTGGTATCAGAGCATAGTTCTCCTATAAAAGCTTTTAATCAGCTTGTGAGTACAGATCTTGAGATGGAGGTTTACAAGTTGGGTAAAGTCATTGAGAATCAGAAGATTGAGATTCAGCTACCATTACATCAGCTTGAGATAGCAAGACAGCAATTGAAGAAATCATTGATAGCCAAGAGAGCTTTGGCCAAACAAATGAAAGATACTCATTATCAGGAAGATGACATTGCAAATCTATTTCAGAATGGAGATTCTACTGAAATTGATGTAGCAATTGTAGATCTACTAGAAAAGAATAATGTACTATGTGAAGAAGTCAGGAACTTGAAAAGAGAACAAGAAATGTAGACAGTAAGACTATGTGAAGTAGTGGAACAAAAGAAGAAAGCTGAAAATGACAAAGCAATGGCAGAAGAAGATAAAAGAGTGATAACTGTCAGACTTGATGAAAGGACACATGATGTGAAAATGATGATAATCAATTAGGTTGACATGGAAAATCAACTGCTACTTGCAAATCAGGAGATTAGTAGGAAAGATATGGAAATGATGAATCTGAGATCTGAGAACAATCAATTGAAAGATTATTTGAGATCTGAGAAGGAACTGAATGAAAGGTTGAATAAACCTAATGAAGCTTTGACTCACTTTGAAAATCTGATGGAAGCATCAAGAAGACCAAATTATTCTTCTGGATTAGGTCACACTGAGCCAAAGACATCTACTAAGAAAGGAGAATCATTTAATAATGGTGAAAGGAGGAATGCAAAGACAAAGAACAACAAACCTGTTTGCCACCACTATGGAAAACTAGGTCATACAGCAAACATTCTCTGAAGCAAGAACGGTAAGTCCAATCCTAAACCTAAGTTCAATGGTTACTATTTTAATTGAAAGAAGTTTGGACATAAAGCACATGAATGTTGGGCTGAAGCAAATGATGCACCTCCCAAACCAAGATTCAATGGTTATTGTTACAAGTGTCATAAATATGGTCATAAAGCACAAGATTGCAGATCCAATGCTAAACAACAATGGACATCTAAGACACAAACAAAAGCACATAGGAAAGGCAACACTTACAATTGGGATTATAACACAAGGCAGAGTTGTCATTACTATGAAGAATATGGACATGCACCTGAAGATTGCTTAAAGACACATTTCAGAGGAAAATCTAAGAGTTGGATGAATGGAATCCTAGTTTGCTTTAGTTGTTTGAAGATTGGTCACACTAAGAGAGAGTGTAGGACAAGAGTACCTACTCCTACTATTGAGGAAATAAGAGCACAGATGAACCAAACATGGGTAAGGAAAATAGAGCTGAGCAGCAGTGAAACTACTGAAGCCGAGGTCACCCAATCTAATGGATCAGGTGATCAAACCATCTCTAACTGAGAAATAGAGGTATGTAAGGAACTACATTTAAATTTAAAATCTTACATCAATTCCTAATATGTAAACATGACAAAGTCCATATTTGCATAGGTTGAGATGCACCAGGACATGTTTGTGAAAAATGCCGAGAAGAGTTAAGTGCACTATAGGTGCCGACTTGGTTGGATGAGTAAGTTTTGTGATGGCTGAGTATAGTAATCCAAGTGGTATGCAAGTTGCGTTAGTTAGCCAATGACAGTTGGTTTGTACTAACCTAACGGAAGAACATTTATTGGTTACCTACCTTGAACTTTTGAGTCTATATAAGGATGAACCGTTTGGTCTTCATTTTTACCTTGCAATTTTCAGTATTCACAGAGCAATTAAAGAAGTTGTAGAATTGATCTTAGAAAATTTTGCATCAAAGATCTTGCTAGCATGCCGTTGGAAACCCTAAGGTGAACTATGCAAAGTGCTACTTGCCAAGGTACCCTGTTCTTCATTTTTGAACCCTAATTTTAGAGATTATGGCTGCAAGTTCTTTCACACCAGTCAAAGGTATGGAGGAGGAGTTGAAGAAAATTAAGCTAGTGAGAAGTGATGCATGTGCACCTCCTAACTTCTAAGCCATTCTTGAAAGTGCAGTTTTAGGTGATCTGAACGAAGCCATCTCATCTATTCCACCAAAGGTACTTATGATCCACGATGTTAGATCTTGTTACATGGTTAGATTGGTGAAGTAGGTGATAGTGAATTGAGGGAATCCTACAACAAGTTGTGCGATAATGGAGTTCTAAAGGAATAATTCAAGCATTTAGCCGACAAAGGGTTAACTTGTGCCCTAGATTTTCCACCAGAATTCAAAGATGAATGGATTAAGGTTGTTCTAAGCTGAGTTCATAATATGCATATGTGGCTAGACAATGGAATAGATAGGATTACTAAAGACATTATTCATTGAGTAACTAGATATCCTGTTGTCAGCAGAAAATGAATGATGAGAGACCAAAGTAAAGAAGAAATAGCAGCTAACATAGGAGCTATCTGGAATAACAAAGGTATGATTATCTCTACAATTGAAGATTTAATACTTGAATTTGGAGTGATAGTGATTGCACATAAGTTCTATCAGTCAAGCCGACTAGATAGTGTTCCATGCACAGTTTTCGACCAAGGATGGAAGATAGTTAAGAAGAATCACACCTACAACCTTGCCGAGATGCAGTTGACACAACTAGCCAAGAACCTATTATCGATCAGAAAAGATAAGAGATCATCATGTAAGTTTTTTTCTTTACTAGTTTGCATATTCTTCTATGTACAGAAGTCATTTCCTACACTGGGAAATATTGTTTGGAATAAGGATAGACCTATTACTATGCAGATTAGTGAATGTATTCAGCAATTAGGCAATAATTTCAACAATATTATGGGAAACTACTTTGTGGAATTCAAAAAGAGAATGAGGTTGAGATCTAGAATTCCTAGTTCACTTGTGGAAAAGCACTATGAGGATATATGTTTTCTAGTCGATACAGATTACACTTACATTTAGGTTGTGACACCTAGGGTATCATGGCTAGAGCCATTTCCCTATGAAGTTAACATTAATGAAACATCAGTAGCTATCACGACACTCCTAACAGAGGAGATTGATAAAAAATCAAAGAGATTTGGAAATTATGATGAAGCTAAGGCAAATATATCTATGAATCTAAAGGCAGGAACCATGGAGAGAAAGAGGAAAAATATTGTGAAGATTCTAAAGAAAATGGTTGGATTTCCGAGTGATGAGGAGCCAGAGGATGCACCTTTAGGCATATCTACTGGACAAGGAAAAGATATATCTAAAGAAGAAGAAGAAAGAATAAGTGAATATGAGGAAGAGATTCCTATTAAGGCAAAAGGAAAGAAACTAGCAGTAGCCAAGGTAACTAAGTCGAGCCAAGAAAAACCTAAAGTTACCCCTCCCATTGCCAATCGTCCAAGGACAAGGGCATCTGTTACAACATCTCCAGTAGTGGAAACAAAAGTATATGCAAAGAAGGTTGGAGAGAGTAGTTTTGGATCAAATACTAAACTTGCAACAAAGGTTGTGTCGAGCCTAAAAGTAAAGAGACCAATAAGGAAACTGGATTTGGATCCAGAAAGTGATGAAGAAAAGACTAAAACTGATGAACCCAGCAACATACAAATAGAACCATTCAAAATACCCACTGATATTAATGAGGTATGTGAGAATTTGAGGAATTCTGCAGGGATATCTAGCTTTAATTTTATCAAGTATGATAAATTGAAGGTAGAGAATAAGCATAAAGTTCAAGAATCTCTACTAGATATGATGAGTAATTTCAAGTTAACTCCTGTATAGATAGGAAACAATGTTCAGAGTGAACTATATGAGTTTCTATCTAGCAAATGGGAATTTTCACTTACTAATGAGAGACAAATTAGAGAAGGTACATTAGCTAAGGTTATCCCTGAGCTGACTAAGAAACAAAGAGATAAATCTATTGAGGAATAAAAGCATAAATTTCAACCTAAACTCAAAGGATATGTTGTTTTGAAAAATGATATTAAAAGTATAGTACAATAGAGTACAAGGATATGGAAGGAAATATTAAGATTGATAGCTCCACAAAAGGAGAAAATTGATGAAGGGACTTCTGGACAGAAGGATAAAGAAGTGGAAACCACCTCTGCACCAAATAAAACAAAAGAAAAAATTGCTACTAAGCCTAAAAAGACTGGAGCAGAACCAAAAGAACAAATAGATATAGTAAACATTGTTGATCTGATAGAAGATAGTCCAATTGACATCACAATTGATGACTCTAGTAATTTGGATGTCGAGGGTCAGGATGAGTTGTGAGATACAAGTAGGGAATCGCCTATTAAGGCTACTGAGGCTAAAGGAGAGAAGAATATAGAGAAACCTGAAGATAAAGTTCAACAAAAGGAAGCAGAGAAGGAGAAGACAGATGAACAAGAGGTAAATATACAAAATTCACCTATTTTATAGGTTGTGAAAATAGTTTTAGATAGTGGAGAGGAGATGAGGGATACTGAAAATGAGCCTAAGGAACAAGAGGCAGTGCAAGTGTTGGTTGATTTACCACACTCTGCATAATCCACTCCCACTGGACCTAAAATAGGAGGTATGTCTGGTCAACAAACAATTTTGATTGAATTGAAAGATGCAATGGTGACTACTACTAAAATAAGAAAAGGTATTGTAGAAACGAAGCTGAGCAGTAGCTCACCTAAATTTAAAAGGAGGAAAGTTATGAAGAATAAGTCTCTGATTCTTGATGTCATATTAGATGAAGTGATTGTGATTCCACCATGGGATCCCAATGTTTTATCTTATGAACAGATTGAGACTCTTCAATAATTACTGAAGACAAAGAAAAGGCAGGAAGAAATGAAAAGAGAGCAGAAGCAAAAGCAGGTGTTACATGACATCAAAGATATATTTGTAAAAGATTTTGACATGGAAGATGAAAATACTCAAGCTCCTATTCTTGAACAGTTATTTCATATTGTGCAAAAGGTAAATGATGACAACATTGAAGCTAATGAGAATTTATTGCAATGGTCTAAGAGGAAATTTGAGAACAAAGTACTGGAAAAAATCTGAGGAGATATTGCGACAAAGTAGGTTGAACTTTCTTCTCTTGTAGAAATTTTGGAGGAAGTTGCAACTAATGTTTATTATTTGTATAAGAAGTTATGTGATGTTGAATTCTTCACAAAGCATAATCTATAGGCTATAGAGAAATTGTGATTATACTTGAAGTCAACTGGGAGTTCACTGAATATGGATGATAGCACTAGCTCCTTACATTTTAACAGATTAACTAATGCACAAAGGAGAATAGTCGAGCTCATGGCTGAAGATGGTCGGATAAGGGTCAAATTAATTACTATTTAGACCAATGATACCTCATTTGGAGGTAACTCAGATAGAACTTTCAACTATAAAATAATTGGTTAAGAGAAATGCAGATCTCTCTACTGTAGAAATTTTAGTGAGTCTAGCTGCCGAGCTAGAAGTTAAATTAGAGGTTATGAAGTTTGTTAAGGACAGTTGGGACACTGCATTTGCATCCACCTTACAACTTCATAAATATTTTTTTGATAAGTACAACTTAACCCCACCTGCAATCAGTGACAAAAACAAGGGGGAATCTAACAAGGATACAGCGTAAGAGGAGCAGTACAGATATAATTGTAAATATTTTTTTATGAAGGCATGTATACTATGTAACTTTTTGTATATAGTATGGAGTACATTCCTAGGGGAGTACATTGTGTACTTAGGAAACATTTTGGATGGAATGAATCAAAATGATAAGTGTGTTTTTGCCACTAATATCAAAGGGGGAGATTGTTAATCCCTAAGTTTTGTTGATGATTAGTGACCTACACTTTGTCATTTACTTAGGCAGTTTTAGTTGGTTATCACTGTGGCCGAGCTAAAACTATTCAAGGCTGAGCAACATTGCCAAGCAGGAATATAGGTTTCTGAGTTACATCATGCTAAGCTAAGTAGAATACTTAAGTGCCGAGCGACAGAGATGTTAAGTGTCAAGTAGAACAATTTTTGTATACATGTTAGGATTGATTCAAACTTTGAGGTAAAATGTTTAGGCTGACTTGTATGAGCTTTGGGCCGACATATGTACACATTTAATATTTATCTATGAAGTTATTTACGCATTTAATTATTTTATCCTATGCATGGCATGGAGCCAATTAGAAAATTAGAATGCCTTGGAGGCATAAATATTAGATCTTGATTGTTGATCTAGATCTCACTAACAGATTCGTTAAAACATATAAGATTGCTTCTAACCCTATTATTATGCGAGAGATACATAGAGAGAGAAGGGTTGTGTGTTCATGAGAGATGAATAGTGAGTTATTTTGAGAAGAAGCCTAGATCAAACAAAATTATAGAGCAGTGAATAGCAAAGTAAAAACATATCAGATTGTGAGATCACAGAAGGTATTGGAAAGAGAAGATTCGTCATCAACATCTGAGTGCATAACGAAGGATCACTACTTGGAACATTATAACATGTTTATTAGGTGAAATCTCTTAACATAGTGGTTCTAACAGACCTACTTTAAAACTCTTAGCCGAGTGCTTACTTTATTGTAAGTTGAAATCCTTTCACAAGGTAGATTGAAATGATCTTTAGTTCTTAACCAAACAGACCTTTAACCAGGTAGGTTGCATTTTGTAATCAAACTCTTGTAGCCCTATCAAGCACACTTTATTTTTGCAGTAGTGAAGATTTTTTGGGTGTCATCCCCACCCCAGCTTTACCTATTTGGGTTTCTGGGTTACCAAAATTATGTGTTATGGGTTATATGTTTCATGTTGTGGATGTTATCTGATGTTAGGTTAAATTCATATATGTATGAATGTGGATCAATTTGTTTTAAGTGATTAAGTTTTAAGATCTAATTCACCCCCCCCTACTCTCAGTATCTTTCTTTCCCAATATTGTACTTCCAACAAATAGATGTATCCTCTGTTGCTCTGAAGCTGAAAATTGTAATCATCTCATGATTCATTGTACTTATACTTACAAAGTGTGGGACTATGTCTTCAAACATTTCAACTTGGAATGGGTGAAACCTAATAACTTTCAAGATTTAGTAAAGCAATGGCTTTGCCCTTTTACTGGTAAAGATTCCAAAGATCTTTGGAGGTTGTTTCTTCCTCACTTCACTTGGAGAATTCGGAAGGAGAGAAATAATAGATTCTTCAGAGAAAAAATCTCATCCCATGAGATTGTGGCCAATTATATTTGCAGAAGATTACTGGAAAATTTTAAAGGCTCTATCCCTAGATACTCCCCCCTTAAGAACACTCAAATTTTAATGATATTCTTAATAGTAAAAATTAGGGGCATAAAGATAAGGATTTAACTTTGAGTGAAAATGCAAGATGGACTACACTGTTGACTGGTTGGGTCAAAGGTAACTTTGATGGAGCGGCTAAAAGGATCTGGGAAGAGCTAGAGTGGGAGGTATAATAAGAGACTCAGATGGAAATTGTCTGGGAGATATTGCAACCCCTCTAGGAATTCAAACAAACCATGTTGCAGAAGAAAAGGCAGCTCTTCAAGTTGTTATCATGGCTAAAGACATGGGTTATTCAAATTTTTGGTTGGAGGGAGATTCTCTAAACAGTGTAAACTATATTAATGGAAAGAATGAGGTTTCTTGGACAATTGGACATATAATTGATAAAATTAAATCCTTAATGCTTCTTTTTAAGGAAAGTCATATAGCCCATGTTTTTTGGGAAGGAAATAAGTCAGCGGATGGCTTTGCTAATGTGGGGGCCCAAATTGATGTCACTCAATCATGGAAAGGGGAAGCGGATCTCAATATGGAGATTTTAAGTCTTATCAGGTATGATAAGCTTAATCATATTGAAGGATCAATTAAAACCAAAATAAATGATGAGTAGATCACTTAAGATTAAGAGTGTTTATAGTTGTCAGTCAAGGAACGTGAGAATCGTGAAGAATGTTACCTCACACAATTTGTGGGTTTTATCTAGCATTTTGAAACAGAAAAATCAAAAGAGTATTGCATTTCTGTCTATTTACTTTTAGAAAGATCATAACTCTTTGGTTAAAATTGGTGGAGGTCTGAAGAGGGAGGAGCCAATGGACTGTATGAAGTGGAAACAAAAGCAAAAGGTCTGGAAAAGGCTGAAGAAGGGTGGTTTGACCGAGTACCTAGAGAAAGTGCATGGATGGGATAAAGAAATAACCAAAAAAAATTTAGATGGTTGGAAGAATGGAAAGGTGAATATGTGGGGTAAGTCTTTTATGCTTACTATGAGCATTATTTCAGAGATAACATGTCTATCTAGTGAAGGCATAAAGTTTTACATAGACAATAAACGCATAGGGACTTAAGCTTTCAAAATCTTCCTAAAATTCAAAGAAGAAGAAGCCCTTCTGAGAAAAGGGACAGGAGATTATGTGGACATTAAGAAAATAAAGAGTCATTGGGATAACATTTTGACTATCATGATTGAGTATTTCACCCTAGATGGTTGCTACTCCAAAATCTACAACCTTCACTTTGTTCTTGCAAATCATTTTAGGCATAACAAAAAGGTGTAATTTCCCTTCTATATTTTGAGCTCACTGAACAATAGTATCATGGAGCATAAAAAAAAAGCTAGCAACTCGGTGCTTCATGAAGGGCTTATTTTTCTTATTTCAAAATACACCAGAAATCAAATCCCAGAACCCATTCCTAAAAGGGTCAAAGGGAATGCAAAGAAAATTAAGTTGGAAAGAAAAAAGGAGAACCCAAAGAAAAGGGTTAGGAGTAAGAGAAAGGAGAATCCGGATAGGAAGGAGGAGTCTAAAGATCAAACCCTCGATTGTCAGGGTAATGAAGATGAGATTTAGGAAGAGGAGAAGGAGGAAATGCCCATGATTGAAGAAGATGAAAAAGATATAAATGAGGAGGCTCTGGTGAAAGAAAAAGATGAAAATGTGAATAATGAGGAAACCCAAATGAATGAGGAAATTCCCTTGAATGAAGAAGAAGAGAACGGGGTAAATGAAGTTGGAAACCAATAAGAGGAAAAAGAAGAAGAAGAGAAAGAGGGAGATGACAAGGAGGAAAAAAATGAAGAAGTGAATGATGGAAATGACAAGGAGGAGCAGATAGAGAAGCCGAATTTGAAGGTTGGTGACAGAAAAAAGAAAAGACAAAGAATGGACCCTGACCATAATACTATGGTCGGGTTCAAAATAGATGACAAAATTCCAAAGAGCAAGGAGGATCATGGGGCCAGCATGGAGAATTGGATTAGTGAGGATATGAAGGACATGAAGCAGCACCTGAATGAAATGCAAGAAGCCATGGAGCTCTTCAAAACCAAGCTGGAAGAAATGGAGAAGGAATTGTTGAGAAGGTAAATAATAACAACATAAATGAGGAGATTACGGCCAGAGTCAACACACTTGTGGAAGAAAAGCTGAAAGACATGAAAAATCAAATCAGCCACAATAGGCATATGATAAGTATTATTCTCAAGCATAGAAACATGGGGCTTAAAGTCTTTGTTCAAAATATCAAAGCTTTATATGCCTACTTGGAGAGTAGCCTGGTGGAGAATACTACAATCACAATAGATGACAAAGTAGGGAGCTTGGGCCTAGGTACCAGAACCCAAAGTGACATCAAAAGTAAAATTCCAAAGATTCCAAAGGAGACGAAAGAACTGAAAGAGTCCATTGATAAAATGGAAGATATGCAGAAAGAGGCTGAGGAATCCTATGAAATTATAAAGTAGGTTTTATTTCTGTGCTGGAAGTTGTGCTGGAAACTGTATTTCTTTTTGGCAGTTTTTTGTTTTCCTTTTTTGGGTTAGTGGGCATTCATCGGGGTCCTACTTTTTCTACGCAGAATGCTTTCTATGTGTGTAAGGGTTGTTGATTCTTATCTCTAGTACTTTTATGTAAAAGGTTTCAGGGTCCTTTCAAAACCTGTATTTACCTTAATCAAAAACTTTTGGTTGAAAAGTTACAAATTTTTAATCCCAATGTTCACAATCACCTTTATTGGTTGGAACTATTTGGGAAATGTATTTGAAGGTTGAAAAATATTACTCCAAGGTTAGAGCGAACCTATTAGACAATTTCATCTTTCTTATCAATAAAATCAAGCAATTTCTCTATATTTTTTACTGTATTCTGAGTTGTACGGATTGGTACAGATTCTAATGCACCACTGAAGGACACCAAAAGTTTTCCTAGAGTCTTACTTAAATTTTTCATCTATTTTTGAGTCTTGAAGTGTGGGGGATCGAAAGATAGAGAATTTTGATTGCCCACTGGTCACAGAAAGGACCTACCTAGGGTTTTGAGAGGAAAATCCTCTTCCCAAGAGATTCCACCATGGGAAAATCCTAAGCCTTGGTGGAAAGAAGGGATTGATGATGTATTATAATATTTATATGGTCTCAGATTAGGAGAAGCTCAATGGAGAGAGGAATGATTAAACTCTTTGGATAGGCATCTCAATGTGACTGTCCAGAGTTTGGTATTTGATGCACAACTCAGCCCAAGGGTGGAATGAAGACTTGAAACCAAGGATTTAGAGGTTTCTAGGGATCTTTCACATGGTCCAATAGTTTTTGTGAGGAATTGGAACCATTTTAAGACATTTTCTTTGTAAATGGAGACCTAATTATCAATTAGGCCTAGGAGAGATTTGTGTGCTCAAGGAGTTGAGTGATTGGTCATAAGTCCTAGCTTGGGGGATATTGAGGGTGAGTGGTTTGGAAAATTTGAGGCTGATTGAGACTTAGTGTGGTGTACTTCCAAGTAATTTTCTAATTGAAATCCATTTTTGTTGCTTGTAGCCATTTGTAGTCTATGATAACTTGAAGGTGTCTTGTGAGTGAATGGGTGTGGGATTTATCTTTAACAGAATCTAAACAAAGTATATATAATTTTTGGAACCCTGTTCCATCCATTAAATTGTGGGTTCTAGTTGTGGCTCAATAGTTCCCTAAGGGTATTGAGGACTAGTGGAAGGATCTAGTCTTGTATGTGTGGGTTTTGGGAACTCTGTCAGAGCCCTAGATTGTGTGGTTTTTGGGTAAGGTCTAGAACCTTTTTGTGATCTTCTCATATAGTTTGGGGCTCTGCTCCAAGCACACTTCCCAAATTGAAGGTTAAATCCACCTTCTAGACTCATTATCCAAAGACAAGTATAAAGGGATGCTTTTAATAGTGAAGTTATTGATAGAAACTTCTTTCTAATAGAGTTCCAATGAAGTGCATTAAAAATATAATCACTTCTCTACATCCAGGAGAACTTGTATCCACATGTTTGTAGCATCCAATGCATCCAATCCATATCCTTACACAACAAGACATTTCTTTCCTTTATACAAGTTAGAATAAATAATTAGTTCAGTCTATTAAGACTTCCCTAATGCATAAATAATTACATAGACCCTTTCTAAGATACACACGATACCTTACACAAGTAATTATCAAATATAAATCATCAGGTACTTGCCAAGATCCATAATTCACACTTGCCATCTATGAAGCATGTTACACCTTTTTAGTTGGCCTTAAATAGGTCTTTTCTAGTCTATACACCTAAAGTTTGCATGTCATAACTCTTGATCACATTCAATTTATCCCAAAAACTTTGAGACCATCTCTATCATAATCCTTTGTCATTGCACTATAACCAGTCTTTACCAAAACAAATATAACTGATGCAAATATCAACATATAGTCCAGTGACCCTAGACATAAGGTATACACTCATCCCTATACATAAATTCATGCTCACATATGCTAATAAATTGTATGATGTCCATACATATCTATAAATCTCACATGTACCTATGATAGCAAGTCTTTTTGAGACTCCTACTATATCCAACTGAAATATATGTTGACATCAATGACAAAACATGAATTTCAACACCTCCATAAAAACAATTTTGTCAACCCTATCTTCGATACTCTATGGTGTATAATTGAGAGAATACATTTGTTCTTTCATCCACTGCAACCTAAAAGAACTTGGAGCTGACGATTTCTACAATGAGTTTATTAAACATTGTAATGATCAAGGATTAAAGGAGGAACATATGCATCTGATGAACAAAGGTTTCACTTATGCGGCTGAGATACTAATGATTTTCATCCAAAATGGATAAGATATGTACAAAGAAGATTCCATGATCAATTCATTTGGTTGGACAAGGAACAAAAGATTGCAAAGGAGATAATCAATAGAGTTACTGGATGTTGTGTGACCGGTGAGGCACCAACTCTATGAACTATTTCTTAAAATTAGGTTACTCACTTGACCAAATCCAAATAGGATCATGGAGATATAACTATCAAGGATATAATTGGAAAGGAAGTGAAATTTTTTTCAATCATGATAGGATATAGTGTATACCAGTCTAGTCAGTTGAACAGTGTACCTGGTGGAGCTATTCATGCTGCATACATAATGGTAAAGAAAGATGCAAAATATGATCTTTGTGATATGTTGATGAATCAATTCTTTGTGAACATGGAGAATATCAAGAAAGATAAAAAGAATTCATTCAAATATGGATCACTCCTGGTATGTATGTTCTTTTACTTGCAAAATATATTTCTTGGAATAGGTCATAATACATAGTCAAAGGATAAACTAGTAGTAATGTAGATTAAGAAATATATCAGGACTTTAGGAAATGATTTTAATTCAGTTATGTGGGGATATTTTAAATATTTTCAAGGGAAAATACACTTAAGAGAGAGAATTCCAACCAGTATTGTTGAGAAGTATAAAGATGATATTTTCTAGTAGATACAAATACATCTATTTTGCAAGCAGTGCAACCTAGGACATGTTGGATACCATCTATGGGTTATGAATTCTATGGAGTTTTAGTCACTATACATGTTGATATTCTATTGTCAAAACCAACTAATACTTCAACACCTAGGTTTGGAACTTATGAAGAGTCATCATTGAAAATTCACAGTGAATTGAGAGAACTGGTAATCCAAAGAAAGATTAGTAAACAAGTTGACAATATAGCCAAAATAAGTGGCATAACCCTAGAAATTATGACAAAAAATAAAAAGAAATTAGAGAGTGAGGAAGAAAGCACATTTGTTGTAGAATTCAAGGAAGCTGAATTTGAAGTTGAAGAGATTACACCTTAGAGATTCACTAGGATCTCAGTACTAAAACAACCAAAATCTACTTCTACTACTCCTATTATAACTAAACCAGAAAAGGAGTCACCTGTGACTGTTTAGAAAGCCTACAAAAGAAAGAAAGAAATGACATCAGGTTATAAAGAGTCAAAGGGTAAGAAAGGAAGTAAGGAAAAGGATGAAGAAGAATAATTTTAACTGAGTCTGAGAAGGACCAAATTGAGATCTAGTGGTAAGAAGTCTACTATAGTAGGAAAGCCTACCGATAAAACTGACAAAATTGACAATACATTTATTCTTGACACCATTGTTAACGATATTAAGGAACATGGAAGACTGACACAAGTGTAGAGTTACTTTGATAAATTTGATAGTGAAGAGAAAAGTAAGATAGAAGATGCATTTGTAGATCCTCTACTTACTTTTTTCAAAGCACAAAGTGAACTATTCAAGGAAATACCTAAGGAAATGTACAAGGAAGTTGACAAAAGATTGCGAGAAGACTTGAAGATTGATAGAGAGATAATGGAACAAGAACTTGCACTTTTGCAAACTGAATTGACTAGATAAGATGTAAAGTTCATAGTTGAAGAAATGAGATGAGAATTCAGGACAAGGAACAGAGTCACAAGAATTATCATTGGAGAAACACAATCAGTAAGAGATGAGACAATGGATACATGGATAAAGTTAGTAAAGTCTAAGACTGCAACTAAAGACAAATCAGTGGTAGAAAAATTAAAAGCACAAGAGAAAAAAAAAATGAAGAGATTCATGATGTTATAGATAATGTTATCTTTCATATCTTTGTGCAAATACAGAACACTGATACTCAAACTAATGTTGAAGCACCTAAAGACAATATTATTGAGGAAATGATAGATCGAAAAGGTGAACGACATAAGGATGATGATGATATAATTTCAGCAAAGAGGAAAATAGATCTAACCGGTGAAGATATCACAAAAAAGAATATAAAAATAGAGAATTCAACTAGTTCTAAGGATGAAGATGAAGAAGAACCTGAAGATGAAGAAATGAAAACAACTATTGATGTTACTCAAATATGTCCTAAGGAGATGTTGAAAATGTCTGACAAGATTAAGGAGAAAGTGGTAAGGGATAGATTGAAAGAAAAGAAAAAGAAGGTCAAAATACTTAAAGGAGCCAGAAACATCATTAGGAATTTAGTACCTAGTGTGGGATATGAAAAACAAGATAATACAATTGATTAGTTGGCTATATTGGTCAAAGTTTTTTCAGATCAAGTACCTGAAATGGATAATACACCAATGAAGTTGGTTATGAAGGAATATGAGAAGATTCGAGTTGATAAGTTGAAAGAGATTATTTCAGCTGATACTGAGTCACTTACAGTTCAAGTGAATAAAGTAAAGGATATCCTACACGAGATACAATAGATACTTGTAAAATTTCCCAATTTTACAACTTTTACAAAAGACCTGGAGAAAAAGAGAGATGATACACAAATGGAGAATAATTCTTTGATTGAAAAGTTTGATCTCATTACAAGTTCAGCATCAGCATACAGTGGTAAGGTTAAACTGATTACTCACCTAGTGAGGTAGTTGCAAAGTGGATAGGATAAAAGGATTATTGTACTTATGGAGATGCAAATCTATTTGTCACCCACTATAGACCTTATGCAACATGTAAGAAATACAGAAAACACACTTAGTCTACCAGCAATGAGTATTTTGAGTAATATGGAAGGATTAGCATCGGTAATTCATAGGAAAATTTTGTCGATGAAGCGCTTACAAGAGTCATGGGAGAAGTCATTGGAGACTGCAAAGATAAACTTCAAGGATGTCTTTGATAGGATGTAATTTTGATGTGTGATTCTTTTTCATTGTTGACAAAAAGGGGGAGAATGAGTAGATTGAGAAAGAGAAAGATAAAGTTTAAGAGAGAGGACATAGAGAGGAAGGGGGAGCATTAATTTTTTTAGTGTGAATCATACTTACAGAGTTATGCAATTCAAAATATTTTTTCATCAATGCCAAAGGGGGAGATTGTTGGCATTGTGGTAGTTTTGGAGGAGATATAAAGATCCATCATGAGTAAATGCATAATTGGTTTTCATTATTGTCAACATATTCAGTTATCATGATTGAAGTGACATGATCAGTAAAGGGAAGATCAACTATGTATGTTGACTAGTGTTTAGGAAGAACAGTGTCAGGCATAGAATGTGGTTGCAGTCGAGTTACAAAAATATTCAGGTGTTGTGAGCATACATACAGTTTGTATATGGTAAGTGGAATCCATGATTCCAATCACAATATTTTATGCCAAGTTTTGAATAAATTATATTTTGAGTAAGAAGGCAGTTTACCTATTTGATCACCGATCAAAGTTTCATATTAATTTGGTAAAGGCTATGGATCTGAGGCCAACATATTAGTTCTAAATATTGGTAATAAGTTTAAGGATGATATATTCGATGTTTTTTACACTGATTTTGAGGTGGTTGGCTAATATTTTGAGCCAACTATGGTGGAAATTTTTAGGTCTTGTGTGACCTAATAATAGTTCTATATAAAGAGCACTAAATCATTTTATTTAGGGTTGTGATTGTATTTTCAGGTAACGCAATCATGAATTGAAAGAGCAGAGATCAGTATGACGTCAGGAAGGAAAAGGAGCATAAAGGATCTGATAGTAAATTAGTATCATTCTACAGATCAACATATCTTGTTTTTCTCTAACAGTTGCAATAGGTTAAATCCTTTAGCTGGGTGAACTTTAATAGGTTCTTATTTCTAAATCATTTTACAGTGTAACTTCTTTATTGAGGTTTGAAATATTCTAGCAAGGTAGATCATAACTAATCTGATTGTTCTCCTAACAGTGTATTAATCACTCTTAGCAGAGTCAACCCTCAAAAGGGGTATTTTTAGCTCCTAACAAGGAAAATTCATTTACTGCAGTAGTGGGATTTTGGGTATCATCCCCACCATTTTTTTTTCCCTCTTAGAAGGGTTTCCATGATAAAATATTTTTGGTATATGTGTTGAGGTTGTGGATGCTTGATATTGTTTATTGTCATTTGTTTACTTCAGTTATATGCTTTGTGGTTTGGAAGTTAATAGTGCATATATTCATATCGGTGGTTGACTTCTTTCATTACCTATTTGTGCTTAGAGTGTCTACATACTTTTTTCAAAGCACCAAGTGAACTATTCAAGGCAATACCTAAGGAAATGTACCAGGAATTTGACAAAAGATGGCGAGAATCCTTGAAGATTGATAGAGATGATGGAACAAGAACTTGCACTTTTGCAACCTGACTTGACTACATAAGATGTAAATTTCATGGTTGAAGTAATGAGATGATAATTAAGGACAAGGAACAGAGTCACAAGAATTCTCATTGGAGAAACACAATCAGTAAGATATGAACAGTAGATACATGGATAAAGTTAGTAAAGTCTGAGACTGCAACTAAAGAAAAATTAGCGGTAGAAAAATAAAAAGCACAAGAGACAAAAAAAATGAAGAGATTCATGATGTTATAGATAATGTTATCTCTGATATCTCTGTATAGATGTTGTGAGGCCTCACCCCGACCCATCATAGCTCAGTTGATACACTTATTTTGATACATTGTGATTTGATATTTTGGGACATTATATCTGATGGACTAGACATTATTAGTATTATTTATGCCATGTGATGATTTCTTATGTATACTTTATAGATGATGTTTATGATGCTTTAGGTATACTCATGAATTATGATGATTATCTCAGTATTTTAAATTCAAATGGAAAAACATGTTATGATATTTTGATTATGTAATCGGTTATGGTTATCAGGTACATAAAAGAGAAAAAGGTTATTAAGTGAAAATGTAGAATGTTTCGTCAATTAATTATTCAATTTGATTTAAATGTATTTATATGCATGTGATTTTATTGAGCTACAGATGTTTAATTTAGTGTGCAGAAAAAGTACCATGGAAATTATCAGAGAATCAGTAACCAACCCTATGTACAAACTATAAACCCAAGGTTGAATCTAATAACGAGATTCGAACCTTGTTGTTAAGTGATTTTATTTGTGACCGTAAATTGTATGAATGTATTAAGTGTTTTCTCTGTGCAATTAGTGACATGTCAATGTTGTGTTATGTTATTTTACAGTGTCACTCGACACTTGTTATGTGTTTATGTGATGACATGTCTACTAAGGTTTGCAATGGAACCAAATTAAACTGTTTAAACTTAAATTTTGTTCTAGTAACTTCTAGAGGCCAAAAGGAGGTCCTAAGGGTCAATTTTAGGAAAATCCAAGTACTTTAGTGATATGGGTATGGGTTAGGAACATTTCTAATACTTCTAGAACCCACTAGTGGCCTTGGTGACCCTCTTAATAACCCATTACTCACATGTTGCGAAAATAGAGTGAGTCTTGACCTTTTTTCCCAAACCCACACTCCTTTCCAATCTTGCCTTTATGATAGGGGACATAGGACAGCCAAAGGACGTAGGAGTCAAATCTGAAATTAATGTTGTTGGGTGGGTAAGATTTGGAGACCTTTTTAGAGGCCCTTGGTAGAGTTAGAGGGTGTTCACCCACTCTCTACTTTTAGAGACATTAGGGTTTTGGATTGAAGAAAGCAAAAGGGATTGGGCTCTTCTCAAACATCATTTTCCATAACACTTGTGAAGGTTGGTCTCCACCATTGCCATGGAAGCTTTCTTGTTTTTTTGCAATTAGAGTAGTATGTAATTCATTCTTTTGTATATGTGATTTATGTGTTTTATTTTGTTGTGATGTAAGGGAATAAGATTTTGGTTTGATTTCATGCTTATGGTTTTATTCTTGTTTGATTGAGGGAGTTTTGTGAAGGGTGTAATGGCATTACTCACCCTTGAATAGGGAAGAAGTGGCCATGTATGGGGGAAGGGGTTAGTTGGATT
>MU225325.1:4025320-4045864 GCA_018584345.1 Thuja plicata | reverse complement strand
GGAGAGAGTGAGTAAGATGAATAATAGAAAGAGAGAAGAGAGATAAGGAGGTGAAAAGATCGATAGAGAGAAAAATAGGGAGGGAAAAATAAGGATAGAGACTGTAGATAGATGGATGAGAATCAAATATCAAAGTGGGGGATAGTTATGCAGGTAGAGAGAAAGGGAAAGGGAGAGGTGATAGATAGATAGATAGATAGATAGATAGATAGATAGATAGATAGAGGAAATGGGATATAGATAGAAAAAAGGTGAAAGGTAAAGAGAGGGGTAAGATAATATATAGATAGGGAGGGAGAAAGGAGTGTTTAGATGGAGTTTGATAAGAGTTCATTTGACATTAATTTTGAATCATCACAAGAACATTGTTGTCTGTTATCGATTAGACAATTATTCACCAAAGTAAAGGCAAGCAAGATGTTAGTTTGACCAAACACACATGGGACATACTAATTTGATCTTATAAAGCCTTTGATATTGATGTGACGTATATAGATATAGAAAATAGTAAAGATTATTCTTCTCCAATAAATGCAATGTGATGGCGACCTTTTGTTGAATGTCATTTAGTGTTTTAACAAAATACATTTTGATTGATTCTATAGTATTTTCAAAAAATAAAATCACAAGCTAGCTCATAAGAAATTGTGATAGCTAATAAGCCAAACCCTTAAAAAATTACTAGAGTCCAATCATCTAAATTATTTTAATTAATTCATTCATAGAAATACAAAACATTTTTTATAAAGTGAAAATTTAGTTCTTCCATTTCTCTTTATACTATTATTTCATTATCATGGTAAGGATTTCTAAACAAGAGCAATGGAGTAGGTACAATCCTCTCAAAGGGCTAAAATGTCAAAGCTGAATTCACAGGGAATGGCTCCAACTTTTAGAACATGTAAGTGCATAAAGATGTTTAGATGGGCACGACTGTATTCATTTCACATCTCTGGTCAAAGGATTCTCTAAAATATAATCCAGATAGATAATGAGCGGTCAATCTTGCTCAGTTAAAATAGAATAAATATATACACACCAAAGGCCAGGGAATAAATATATACACACTATTCACTTTCTATATGTTTTGATTAATAGGTAAAAATAAATATATGTACACACTATTCACTTTCTATATGTTAACCCTTAGAAATAGGATTGATAATTAACAGAAACCAACGATCTTCCATAGTGACACTACATTTAAACATATGTAAAGAAATATTTAAAGACAATCATAGAAAGCTGGACAAGAGTGTGAATACACAGTACAAAAAAGACTTAGAAAGAAAAACCACAAATCGATTCACAAAGAATCCAAAGATGGTGACTATCAATTTAAGCTACTCAAGAGATAGAAAATGAAATTACCTTTTTAAGTGGAGGAAAAAAATAGTTGCAGTCATCACTGATGGCAGAGATGGAGTCGGGGCTGACAAAGAGAGCTGCATAGAAGTAATACATTTTTGGCAAGTGCGATATATATAGAATGAGAGTTTACTTGAAATTCTGGTTAATACAAATGCTGATTTCTACTGTGCTTACACACATGTATTGATTAGAATGGGACATTGCCACGTAAATTACCATTGTGGGAAGTTTTTATGATAGTGTTACTGCAGCTAATAATGGGTGTGTAAAAACAATACAGAAGCCATATCAATATTATGAGCAATCTTTCTACATCACCAATATAACGACATCATTTAATATAAATAACACTATCGGTGTAACCCTTGCAGCCTTCAAAGGTGCAAGTGCTAATTGTAGATTCTTTATATTCTCTTTTTTGTTGCATGCTTTTCACAGCCCCTTACTCTTATTTCATGTTTTCTTATTTCATATCATCTCTAATCCACTACAACCCTTTTTTATGTTCAAGAATCTTTATGCCAGTTGACAACTATATGTACATCTATACATCCCTTTGTTTATAAAGATTGGTGTGAGCAATAATATGGTTAAGATTGTTGATTTTTAGATGGAATAAAAATTGTTTTATGTATGTATGAATGTTTGTGTGCATACAAATAGATAGACCGATAGAGATTCAATAACAATCATGAACAACCTAAGAATATTCCATATTCTTGTTGATATGCCTGCTTAGCTTCTTGATGCACAATGATACAGTGTAGGATGTCAAATTTCTTATTTAGTGATGGATTTTCAATAGATGATGTTGCTCACTCTACTTTATTTGTTCTCATTTTTATCATGCTCAAACTAATTGTATGTAGAAAATATTTCTACATATTTTTTAATTATATCAGATTCCAAAATGCGAAAAAAAAAACTTGAAACGCTATCCATTTATTTGTTCTCAATTTTTATTGTGTTCATTTTTTTTTTGCAATCGACATAGTGCCCTTTTTCAATTTGCAATGCCAAACCACTAAGTTGTTGGTTTTCTTACTTCTATTTGTTTTTTAATATTGAAAGATGAACTGGAAATAGAAACATCCACTAGAAAAAAAAAATTTTACATTGTCATTTTACCTGGGCACCAAAACTCTCCTCCTAGGTGGTTTTCCAACGTCTCATAAAGAAATCATTTTAAACTATAGTAAAAACTTTGTATATATACATCTTTTATTGGGCATGCAGACTTTTAAGGATAAAATAAAATAATTTTAGTTCAAAACCCAATGTGTAGAAGTGAATGAATAAAACAAAAGGGAAGTCATGGTTCTATGTGAAGAGGCTAAGAACTACAATCAAATGCAACCACATCATTTAATATTTAATGTTTTTCATTTTTATTACAATCTCTAATATAGCATTGAAAAATAAATTTGTTTCCCATAACTAAATGTTGTACCTTTTTTTACTAGGTCTACTTTGCTAGGTAAAGCTAAGATTTTTATTTCATATTTTGCTCACATTTGGTCAAGTGTCATACATATAATATAGCTTTTCAAATACCAAATAGATAAAATTGTGTTGTAATATATTCTTTAAACATTCATTCCTTTTGTTCTTGTATGCTTATCTTTATGATCCCAACTTGGCTCTAAAATATATTTTTAGAATGCTTAAAAGATTAATGATGTATATGTTGGCAATGGGCCAACGTCCCTCGTGGGGATTCGTGACATAGTTTAACAACCTCCTATGTCTTCTATAAGTCTAGTGGTTGTATCGGGCATTGACACGTCAACCTTTTGGTGCAACGACAACCCTAGCTTGTAACAAGTGGTATCAGAGCTTGGTCACAGGTTAAAATCACGCAGGCCATAGAGAGTGACAATGGGAGGGAGATTGTTGGCAGTAGGCCAGCGCCCCTCATGGAGATTCGTGATATGGTTTAACAACCTCATGTATCTTCTATAAGTCTAGTGGTTGTATCGGGCATTGAAAGGTCGATCTTTTGGTGCAACGAAAACCCTAGCTTGTAACAGTATATTTATAGAAGCTATATATTGAAATCTTTTTCAACTGGTAACAATATTAGTAAAGTGAAATTATAGTAATTGTCCCACCATAATTTTTTAGATTTAAAAAAAAACCTAAATAACTGATAAATATAAGTGCTCAAGTTTTGAAAGATATAATGTTGGTCTTGATATAATTTAAGTTTACAAATAGCAAAACAGTCTTGTTGAAAATTCAAGTAAAATAATCAACAAAAGGAAAAAAAAGATCTGTTAATATTTTAGAATTATTGTATATTAAGTCTTCTGAATTGTAAAAAGGATATATTTTGTTAGAGATACATTAGTATGAGTTAAAATGTAGAAACATAAGATAATAAAAGTATATCTTAGGTTCTATGATGAAATACTAGGGGATTTATATAATTGAATAAAAAGTCTCAAAGTTGTGATTTATTAGAATATTTTAAACATTAGATTTTACATTAAGTGGTTTAATAATTTGTAATTAAACACCTTTCATATTGTTGTTGTTAGGTATATTGATAATTCCTTAAATATTTTAAAGAAATAATTTTTTTTTAAAATTATATAATCTCTCAAGAGATCAAAAAGATTAAATTAAAATTTTAAGATTTCATTTTGGATAATTATATTTGGTATTTATTTGATATCAATTACAAGTCTTAATTTATTTGAATTACTAATATATTTCACTTTAAATAAATGATAGAGTTGATATAATTCTAGAGGATGAAACTCTAAATGATCATATTTTTTCCCATTTGTTTTACATTTCTTATGAAGACACCACTGATATGATCCCAACATTTAAATAATTATTTTAAGCATGCGTTCACTTCATTTTGTTGAGAGTGGAATTTATATCTATGTAAAAGATATATACGATAATTTATTATCTACTCTATTTCTTTAACATCTAATGGTATGTAAATTAATATTCAATGTTTTCCTATTTGTTTGATATTTATTTGGAGTTATTAATATAGTGTTTAATATTTTATGTAATGTTTTCATTTAGGAATGGAAAATTCTCCTAACCCAAAATATTAAGTGTTAGTACCCACAATCTACCAAATAAGTCATCTTCGTCAATAAATTAAAATATTTTCCTACGAATAGTATTCTAGCGTTTACAAGTAATATTTCACTGAGTTTCTTGCGATAATACAAAAAGAAAATATAACATGTTTAGCTATCTAATGGTGTGCAAGACTATCATGTTCCAATTATGGGAAAGATGAATTTCATACAACTTGAAAAAAATTTGACTGCCTTAAATGTATTTTCTTGAAAGAGATGCATGCATATGAGTACTATAGTCAAGGTAGTGCTCCTTATATTAAAGTTGCATTTCAAAATTACTTGAATAATATGTAATTGACTAAGTTAATACCTATGTATATAGTACACAATACTATAGTGGAACTATGATGTTTATTTAATGCATCTTATGGCACCTTTCTACAAGAGTTGCACACCTATGAGTGTTAGTAATAACTGAGAGGGGGGGTGAATCAGTGGCCTCAAAAATATTCCAATAATCAACCCTTATAACTTAGTACCACAATATTATACATCTAGTTATCTTCAGTCCTATAAGATGAATGCCTACAAATACTTATTTCAAATTACTACTGCTCAGAATGCTTTGTAAAACCTTCTACTGTAGATTTATCGAATAGCAGTCTGTTAATTTACCGAAAGACAGAAAATTATCTAGAGTATACCGATCAATCCAGTTAAGTTAAGTGTAATGCAAAATACTAAAGTAATGACTCATAAACACATTGACGCGTGGATTTTTAACGTGGAAACCCTGTTAAGAGAAAAACCACTTGGGACGGGTTACCCAAAATTTTCACTCTTTTGAAGTGAGCTCGGTGAAGAGCCAACCCTGTTAAAGGTTACAAACACACTGTTAGGTGTGACCTTGTTAGAGGATATAAAATTTTAGTCTATCACTTGATATCGGGCATCTCTATGCTACCATCCTTGATCAAACACTCACTTGGCTTGTCAATAGGTATCTAGCATCTCATGCTATCTTCATGAACAAACTTTTTGATACTCCATTGGATGTATCTCAATATAGAAAGGATCTTTAAATCCCGCTTGGTTAAGAGACTTTTTGAATCAATGGTTAAACTGAAACAGTATGATCTGTTCACATATACAACTTATACTTGCAGATTTTCAGATCTATTGTAATCTCATAAAATAATTTGATCAATATATCACTGTTCTACCTTTGCTCCACTTTGATTTTTCTCAGTGATGCTATTCTCTGTTGCTCGGTGTCCACAAAATTCTTTTTCTCTTTCCTTAGCTTGTTGATCAACACTGTATGAAGTTTCTCTTCATCAGTTTCTCTTCAGCATCCTCTCTTTCATTCATTCACCCACACCCATTCGTAATGAATTTATTTGTCTCTTTATAGACATGATATCACCGTTTTTAGGTTCTTGATTTTCTTGATCTTGGCGTGATCCACAATTCTCGCCAAACAGATTTAAAGTAAAACTCTTTTTTTATCTCACTGAGATCTTCTTGCCAACTAGACAAAAATAGCTTTAAATCAATTACTTATCTCTAGCTTATCTTGTCAATGAAAACAATGATAACTACCAGTTAACTCTATATTTAGCTCTTCCAGCTAGATATTTTATCATTTCTGAACTCAAGTTAATTTTGGTTTAACTCTCTGATAGCGTCGGTCAACACTTCAGTTCCCTCGAGCTTCTCCTTTGATTTACACTATGTTTCTGGCCATTGGGTATGCTTGTGATTTTGCTTGTCGGTTTTCTTGCTCAGGCATCACTGTGACTTGGCTGTCAATGATCTCTATCTGTCGGGTTCCACTGATCGTCGGTGTTTGTAGTCACTTTGTGAATGCCTGTCTTTTATGCATTACATAAAGTGTAATCTTTATCCCTCTGATTCTCTGAAGTCTTTGACATTTTGATTATAACCGATTAGATTATATCAAGTTGACATCAATGACAATACAATCCATTAACTGATTTAATGTCTTGCATTATCCTTCTGCATTTCAGTTATCAAATTAACATCTTCAAACATTTAATCAGTTACATGTCATCAATCTCTCCTTTTGGAATTGATGGCAACATACTTCATTATAATAATATACTATCACTAATACAATATGAAATATACAGTTTCATCAAGCTCTTCTAATGTAACTATTACAAATGTTTAGCTCTCGGTAAGCTCAAAAATAGCTTAGATTTATTTCATGCAGAGTGGTTGTCTTCAATCTTCAATCCCTTTAATGGATAGATGTATCATCTAATATCTTTGTTCTGATATTTTTTATACCTTGAGTGTTCCTCTTCTTGATAATTTGTTTTTTCCTTTGACAACAATTTTTCTCTTGTCTGAACTCTCTCCCTTTGTTACTTATCTCCCTTAGATGGATATTTCATATGTAATCAATTTCTCTCCCTTAGAATATTTATTAACTCTTCCTTTTTTATTCTCAGGAACTTCTCTTCAGGGATAATGATATAATCTCTCCCTTTATCATATCTCTCCTTTTGATAATGAGATCTTTCTCTCCCTTTTGTAGATAATTAGAATATCTCTCTCTTTTGTATGATAATGAGAATGTCTCTCCCTTTGACAACAATACCAAACAAAAATACTTCTCCTTATTTTATCATCTATATCATGTTCCATCCCTTTGCATAATATATTCCTTGAATTTCCCTATCCATCAGCAATACAATGTTCTAATTTTTGGTGTAGATTTGTACCTTGAATTTCCCTATCTATCAAGATGACTAATCTTTAGATTTGGTATAGGCTAATGCAATATCCTAGTCAAATTACTGACCGATAGACAAGGGTTGAACCCCTAGTCTCTGTCTCAGATACTCAAAATTATCCTTCGGTAATGGCTTCGTGAATATATCAGTTAACTATTCCTTTGATTGAACATATTCTACTATCACTTCCTTTGCTTGCACTTGTTCTCTCAGATAGTGATACTTGATAGCAATATGCTTAGTCTTAGCATGCATGACTGGATTCTTAAAAATGTTTATTACACTGGTATTATCACAATAGATAATTACTGGTTCAAGGATCTTCATATGCATACCTTCCAGTAATTGTTTGATCCATGCAATATTAGAGAAATTTGAAGCAGCAGCCACATATTCGGCTTTTGCAGTAGACTGAGAGATGCATCCTTGCTTCTTGCTTATCCATGTGACAATTCTGTCACCCATGAAGAATGCTCCTCCAGTTGTGCTCTTTCGGTCATCAATGTTTCCAGCCCAATCAGGGTTTGTATAGACTTGTAGCTCAAAATTTCCTTCTCTTTTGTACCATAAGCCATAGTCCTCGGTGTTCTTCAGATATCTTTGAATTCTTTTGATAGCAGTCATATGTGATTCTTTGGGATTAGCAAAGAATCTTGCTACTGTCCCCACTGCATGTGCTATATCTGGTCTAGTGTGAACAACATACATCAGTTTTCCAATCATTGATCTATATAAGGTATGATTTACCTCATTTATCTTGTCTTCTTTTGTAAGCTTGCATCTAGTAGTCATAGGTGTTCCAACTAGTTTGGAATCTTCTATTTTGAATATCTTCAGCACTTCCTTGATGTATTTGGACTGAGTGATATAAATGTTTGCATCTTGTTGAAGAATCTGTAGACCAAGAAAGAATTTGATCTCCCCAAACATAGACATTTCAAATTCCTTGCTCATTTCATTAGGAAAGGATTTGCATAACAATTCATTCCCTCCAAAAATGATATCATCAACAAAAAATTTAGCAATCAGAATATTACCATCGGTATCTTCTTTTAAGTACAGATTGCTATTTTCACTTGTTCTAACAAATTTTATGCTAATGAGATATGAGTGAAGTCTTTCATACCAGGCTTGAGTGGTTCTTGTTTCAATCCATACAAGGCTTTGTGTAGTATACATACCATGTTTCTCTTGTCTGGATTAACAAACCCTTCTGGTTGTTCAATGTATACCTCTTCTTCTAGTATTCCATTTAGGAATACAGATTTGACATCCATTTGGTATACCTTGAATCCTTTAAATGTAGCATAAGCAAGTAAGATCCTAACTCCTTCTAGTATAGAAATAGGTGCAAAGGTTTCTCCATAATCAATTCCTTCTTCTTGTGCATATCCCTTGCATACTAATCTTGCTTTGTTTCTAGTGACTTCTCCATTCTCATTCAGCTTGTTTTTGAATATCCATTTGGTACCGATGACAATCTTGTCATTTGGTCTCAATACTAGTGTCCATGTATTTTTCTTCTCAATCTGTTATATTTCCTCATTCATAGAACTGACCCATTCTTCATTCTCAAGTGCATTGTAAACAGATTTAGGCTCAAAATCACAAAGTAAACATCTGGTGTTAAGTGACTTACTTCTTGTTCTTGTTCCAGCCTTCTTGTCTCCTATGATTTGGTTCTGTGGATGATGTCTTCTGACATACTTGGAAAGTTTTGGTTTAGCTTTGTGTTCATCATTCTGATTATCTTTTTCACCTTCATTTCCATCTCCATTGTTAGGAACATCATCTTGAGTATTATCCTGATTATCGGTAATTGCAGTATGCTCGGGTGCAATGTTTTGATGCTTGGGAGTGACACACTATTGCTCAGGTAAAGTGTCAGGTTTTGTATAAACAAACCTGTTGTAATTCAGTGGTTCCTTTTTGCTTTCCTTATCATTCTTTTCTGTAAATTCATCTATTTTCACATGTTCAATTTCAATGATTTTCTTAGATGACTTGTTACGACATTTATAAGCCTTGCTTTTGGTTGAATACCCTAGGAAGATACCTTCTTCACTTTTGTAGTCAATTTTTCCATTTCTATCATCCTTCATTTATTTTGCAGAGGTGCAGGTTTTGACATCTTCAAACTCAGCATCAGAGAGTGATGATGCAAGTTCTATCATCATGCAGTTATGCTCATGCTTGACTCTTAATTGTTCAAGAGTATGAGGTCCTGTAGGAAACACATATTCAGTATCTAAGTATTGAACAATATCATTTCCAATACCTGATAGGTGGAGTCTTATTCTGCTTTTCCATGATGCAAAGTTGTCTTTATTCAACTTGGGCACATCTCGTCTGTTCATCTTGTGATCTTTTACTTGAGTTGTTAAACTCCCTTTCTAATCACACAAGCTCTGATACCAATTATTAGTAATAACTGAGAGGGGGGGTGAATCAGTAGCATCAAAAACTTAGTACCACAATATTATACCTCTAGTTATCTTCAGTCCTATAAGATGAATGCCTCTAAATACTTATATCAAATTACTATTGCTCAGAATGCTTTGTAAAACCTTCTACTTTAGATTTACCGAATAGCAGTCTGTTAATTTACCGAAAGACAGTAAATTATCTAGAGTATACCGATCAATCCAGTTAAGTTAAGTGTAATGCAAAACACTAAAGTAATGACTCATAAACACATTGACACATGGATTTTTAATGTGGAAACCCTGTTAAGGGAAAAACCACTTGAGACCGGTAACCCAAAATTTTCACTCTTCTGAAGTGAGCTCGATGAAGAGCCAACCCTGCTAAAGGTTACAAATACATTGTTAGGTGTGACCTTGTTAGAGGATTTAAAAGTTTAGTCTGTCACTTGATATCGGGAATCTATATGCTACCATCCTTGATCAAACACCCACTTGGCTTGTCAATAGGTATCTGGCATCTCATGCTATCTTCATGAACAAACTTTTTGATACTCCATTGGATGTATCTCAATATAGAAGGATCTTTAAATCCTGCTCAGTTAAGAGACTTTCTGAATCAATAGTTAAACTAAAACAGTATGATATGTTCACATATACAACTTATACTTGCACATTTTCAGATCTATTGTAATCTCATAAAATAATCTGATCAATATATCTCTGTTATACCTTTGCTCCACTTTAATTATGCTCGGTGATGCTATGCTCTTTTGCTCCGTGTCTGCAGAATTATTTATCTCTTTCCTTAGCTTGTTGATCAGCACTGTATGAAGTTGCTCTTCATCATTTTCTCTTCAGCATCCTCTCTTTCATTCATTCACCCACACCCATTCGTAATGAATTGATTTGTCTTTTTATAGACATGATATCACCGTTGTTAGGTTCTTGATTTTATTTTTCTTGGTGTGATCCACAATTCTCGCCAATCAAATTTAAAGAAAAAATCTTATTTTATCTCGCTGAGATCTTCTTTCCAACTGGACAAAAACAACTTTAAATCAATTAGTTATCTCTGGCCTATCTTGTCGATGAAAACAATGATAACTACCAGTTAACTCTATATTTAGCTCTGCCAGCTAGATATTTTGTCATTTCTGAACTCAAGTTAATTTCAGTTTAACTCTCTGATAGTGTCGGTCAACACTTTAGTTCCCTCGGGCTTCTCTGTCGGTTTACACTATGTTTCTTGCTGTCGGGTATGCTTGTGAAACTGTTCGTCGGTAATGCTTGTCGGTTTTCTTGCTCAGGCATCACTGTGACTTGGCTGTCGGTGATCTCTATCCGTTAGGTTCCACGGACTGTCAGTGTTTGTAGTCACTTTCTAAATGCTTTTCTTTTATGCATTAAGCATAATCTTTATCTCTCTGATTCTCTGAAGTATTTGACACTTTGATTATAACCGATTAGATTATATCAAGTTGACATCAATGACAATACAATCCATTTACTGATTTAATGTCTTTCGTTATCCTTCTGCATTTCGGTTATCAACTTAACATCTTCAAACATTTAATCAGTTACATTTCATCAATGAGAACTATGCTCAAGAAAGTCTGGTCATAGTAAATTTACTTTTGGAACTACTTCAATACTGTGTAATAAACATTTACTTCAAAAGCTTGTATATAATGTATACTATTAAATAGTAATATGGTTTGTATGATCTATGCATAGTTGTAGTTGCAATTTCCATGCAACTTCATTTTTGCACTTTTGATTTGATAATAATTCTCATATGTTTTTCCCTATGTTATATATATGTTACTTTATCTATGGAAATTGATGATATACCTATTTACAATTGATTAGACTTACTATTGATAATCAAATCTTTTTTTTTGGTTTTTCATAGGTAGAATATTGTTGTCTTTCATATTGGTTGTGTCTTCATAACCAACCACAAAATTATTAAAAAATATTAAATACTAATGTTTTATTTTAATTTTTCTTTCTACCAATGATTGTATTTGCAACTATTATTTTGCATGTGGCATGCAATGCTTTCTTTTGTAGGCATCCCAAAATCCATTTGAAATCTATCATTTTACAATCGACATAAAAGCCTCCAAATACTTGAACTTGTTACTATTCAACAAATTTATAATTTCTCCTTTGCAGTACATCATCAATCGACTACAAGAACTCTCATTATAATGAGTAAAAGGTGTTAAGGAATGTGGATCAGTTATAGAGAATAATAAGTCTAATTTTATATATTTCAGATTGTATCTAAGTTTGGATACTTGGTAATATAAATGCAAAAAATTGTACAAGTAAAATTATAACAGAAGATATTGAATGCTTGTTGTGGGGCTTGATTGCCAATACCAATGCATATTGTCGGGCTTGATTACCAATACCAATGCATATAGTCGTTTGATCTTAACGTATCATGGATACAATAAGTACTATGGAGAGGTATCATGTACACTTGCATACACTTGGTTATATGACAGTCACATCCTGTCATCAGTCAACAATAACATAAGGTTCAATCATATTTATATATGTGTGATCTCAATGAAATTATATATATTTATTTATTTATTTATTTTTGGCATATGCATGTGTTAATTGCTTGTATGCTTCAATCCGAATGAAGCTATTTCTCAACACTCCCTCTTAGCAAAAGAGGATTTGAACAACACCCCTTTGAATTAATTACACATGATTTACATTTTAGATAAAGTTATCTGATCTCTGACACTTCAGGACAACAACTAAAATGAAGTCTATCAAATAACAACCTTGATCCTAGTATGACAATGAAGTCTCCAATATCACAGGTATAATTTCATACATACATAGTCCATCTTGACACACAAATCATTATGACCTCAGACACATTTAGGGACAACAATTCAATAAAGTATGTCATAATAATAAGTCAAGAATTTTTCTCAATATCATGATATCCGGCATAGTCTGGGACAACAACTTAATGGAGTCAATCATGATATGATTGTTATCATAGTCTCCGACATAACTCGAGACAACACTTAGTGATAATAAATTTAGTATCAAGATATCTGGCACATTCTGGGACAACAACTTAATGTAGGCAACCTTGATAAGAGTGTTATCACAATCCCTAACTCAATTCAGAACTAGATTTAGTGATAACCACAAGATTATCACTTTTCATAACACACAAATGCAATATTGCAACTCTCTTGATATCCATCATGAACCAAGTCAGAGGGTGGATCCCCCATAGTTGCTCCTAGAGGGTGCTAAAAGAGCTTTCACCTTAAACTTCTCTCATAGAGGAGAGTTCATTACAAGACATTACACTTCAAACTTCGAACAACGATCCTCGGAAGTCAGGTCCTCTAGTTTCTCCCTTAGAAGCTCATGTTATGGCTTCTTCACTTTTTGTCCAAGAATGTCTATGATAAACTGTCAGTCTCCCTCTGAATCTAATATCAATCTTCTGACCTCCTCATCCAAGGTTTTCTTTGATGAAGTGTTAGATTCCCTCTGTTACAGAAGGATACTCTGCTCACATAGTCTCAATCATTGAACTTTCCCATAGTGGCCTTTTCTTGTTGTTAGGAACTTCAATATTCTCAAGGTTAGAAGATGGAGGTTCATGATCTTCTATGATATTCTCCCTCTGATTCTCAATTGTGTAATCTTCATCTAATTCTGTGATTTGATCATCTTATGCATCTTTATAAGCAGTGTTTTCTTCAAATTTTACATCTCTACTGATTTCAATAGATTCTTAGATGGCTTAAGTCCGGTTTATTCCCTATAAATGCTTCTTCAGGTGTTATACTCTCTAAGATAGAATGAGGACATCTATTTTGAATGTACACAATTGTATTTGATGCTTCACCCTAGAATGAAATATGTATGATTCATGGCTTTGGTGGCTTCAATGATAGTTCTATTTTTTCTTTCTGCTACTCCATTTTGTTGAGGATTATAAGGTACTGTACACTCCCTCTTGATCCCAACAGAAATGCAAAATTCTTTAAATTTTTTTGAGATATATTCACCCCCATTATATGATCTTAGGGTCTTTATTATTATTATTATTATTATTATTATTTTAGTTTGATTTTCCACTAATGCTTTAAATTCTTTGAACTTCATATAATACTTCATTTGGTTCTTTTAGGTAGGGCACTATGCCAAATGTCATTACAATTTGATACTTCATGACTTAGTACATATTTTTAATCATTAGAAAGTTTGTATAAGCTACCATCTCTTGTTCCTATGGAAATAGAATTCTTAATGTTGGAATTTCTAGGCCAAAGTAGAAATTTATCTTCATGAAAGGTGACACGATATCCTTGTTCAGCTAAACCTGAAATAGAGACCAAATTTCTTTTGATTCCTAGTACAAATAGAACATATTTTAATTGTAATACAACTCTGGTTCTTAATTTAATTGAACAGGTACCGATTCCTTTCATGAAATAGGTGGATTTGTCACCAATTGTGACCTCTTTAGTTGAGTGTTCTTCAAAAGTTTCGAATTGATTTCTAAACCTAGTTATGTCTCTTGTTGCTCCGCTATCAATTATCCAAGTGCTTTTATTTGAGGTTAGTTCACTTGACAAGGCTAAGAAAAATAGAGGATTTTCCACTTCTTTGACTTCAGCTGTGGTTGCTTGAGTTTTCTTTCTTTTCAAACAGAACCTGTGAGTGTGTCCAAACTTATCACATTTGTAGCATTGGACCTTTGAGAGATCTTTTTTCTTGTGACGTTGATTATTATCTCCTCTCTTTCATTTAAAATTCTTTTTTTTTAAGAAGCATGAAGTGCTTGAATATCTCCCTCTTTATTTGGACCTATCCCTTTTGAGATTAGTCGAGATTCTTCTTGAGTGCAATCATTTTTTAGTTGATCGAATTTAGGTAGTGACGGTCAACAACTAATGCATTCGATAAAAGATTCCCATGAGATTGGTAACCCTCTTAGGGAAATTAGGGATAGTTCTATATCATCTACATTATTTCCAATAGTAGAAAATTGATCTCTCAATTCATAAATTCTCAAAAAATATGATGTAATCATTTCTCCTTTATTCATTTTGATGTTCATGAGTTGTTTTAAGGTAAGCAATTTGCTTGCATTGTTGAGCTCATATGTAGATTGAATGGTTTTGAATACTTCATATGTCGTAGATAGTCTAGCTATGGTTGGAAGAATGTGATCTTTAACAACATCAATAATTATTTTCTTAGCCTTGTTATTGCGTCTTTTCCATGTTGTTTTCTCTGGTCCATCTTCAGGCATACTTTTGTCTTCTTCTATACATTAATCCAATTCAAGTTCTTGAAGGATTGCAATTATTCAAATTTTCCATGAGACAAATTTGGAGGCACCTTCAAATCTATCCTCCACTCTAACACTATTCACCATGATTGGTCCTTCCTTCAATTTGAATATATGACTGAAATTCTGAATCAAATTTTACTATCTTTATTATTCTTTATTGGTTAGGCTCTGATACCATGTTAAGGAATGTGGATCAGTTATAGAGAATAATTATAGTCCAATTTTATATATTTCAGATTATATCAAGTCTAGATACTAGATATATTAATGTAGAAAATGTACAAGTAAAATTATTGCAGAAGATATTGAATGCTTGCTATGGTATATATTTACCGTTGTTATTGATTATTACCCACAACAAGCATCAGTATATATATATATATATATATATATACGTAGTCATGTCTCCGTAGAGTCATGACCATACGTGGCTTATGCCACGTAGGGTCATGACCCTACATAGCATAACAAACGATATATTATTGATTGTCGATAACAATACAAAGGAGTCGATAATGTATCGGTTGCTATGTATTGTTATCGGGATTGATTGCCGATAACAATGCATAGCAACTGATATCTTATTGTCGGGTTTGATTACCAATACCAATGCATATAGCGGTTTGATCTTAACGTATCATGGATACGTTAAGCACTGTGGAGAGGTATCATGTACACTTGCATACACTCGGTTATATGACATTCACGTTCTATCATAATCAACAATAACATAAGCTTCGACCATATTTTTATCTGTGATCTCAATTAAATTATATATATATTTATTTATTTATTTATTTATTTATGTTGGAAAGACTGTTGGAAAGCTACAATAGAAACAATTGTTGTTTTGTCATTGATGTGAAACCTTAATTGGTAAGACTATTGCTATCTATTTGAGTATCATATCTATTGATTGATGAAGGAGATTTAACAAGAAGACCAAGTGGAATGGTTGAGTTATGGGAAATCACAAGGGTACTTGATCAGTTGGCACATTGGCAAAGTAATGTGTTTTTTATCTTTCGATGACAGTTTACTGAGAACACTTTGTGTCGAGCAAGTTTGTGTTGACCAAGCACCATTGTATGCCGAGCATAATTTCTAATGTCGACCGAGTGTAAGTAAATTGCGGAGGAAAACTTAGTGTTGGCCGAGCAGCATTATTTTGGTAATTATTGAGATTTGAGATCTCTGGCCGACATAGTTGATTTTATTGGGATATGTAAAGTTAACTAAGGCTAAGCATGATTGATCCACACTATTTAAATGCACAGGTAACCATAATTAATGCATGGATCAAAGATTTAATTAGTGATTTCTTTGGAGAAATAAATTAAATATAATGATGGAAAGATCCGTTGGATCTGACCTAACCTAAGATCTACGATCTTGATTAAGTGGCAAAAGATTTATTTTACCTAGATAAAGAGGTATAAGATAACCTCAAGGGGTTATTCATGAATGAAGTATGTGTATGTAAGAGGATTGCATGGTTAATTGACTGATTGGCTTAATCAAAGCAGAGAAGCAAAGAGTTGCAAGAGTGATTGTTTGATGTATTTCCAAGCAGATCTGAAGATTGAAATGAGAATGGAGGTCACTCAGTGAATTAGCATTAGAGCTGAATTGGATATGGATTTTACAAAGTAAGTTGTATGTATCATATCACACCTTTTGATTACTTTCTAACCATTGTATCAATTAGAATCCGTTAACCAGGTTGACCTAACAGTCATTGTATAAATCATTTTAGCAAGGTGACATTCAGGTGAAATGTTCTAAGTCCTCTAACAAGGCCACTCCTGACACGGTGATTAAATCCTTTAACCAGGTCACATTTAGCAATGTGTTTTATAACCTTTAACAGGGTTGGCTCCTAACAGAGCTCACATCAGAAGAGTGAAAACTTGATAGCATGTTATTGCTGGTTTTTCCCATATTGGGCTTCCACGTTAAATACTGGTGTCAACCTGTGTGAATGTTTATGTTTTGTTTTACTGTTAAGTTTCTGCAAGCTGATTATATCTGAACAATAAACTGCATATTTATGTTGTTAACTTATGCTATCACTGCCGAGCAGATCTGAGTTGTTCAAATTGGTATAAAGTTTAAATGGGCACATCTAGACCTGAGGATAATTGATTCACCCCCCCCCCCTCTCATTTATTCTGAATTCATTCTAACAATTGGTATCAGAGCTTTGGTCTCTTGAAAAAATTTTGAAGGTACTTGGAGCAAAAGATCAAGATGTATAAAAAGGAGGTACCGAAGTTGAACAAAGAGAACTTCCATGTATGGCAGAGTTTGATGAAATTGCATCTGGCTGGTATTGGCGATGCTACTAAGAACTATGTTGAACATGATTATGTATCCCCTACTGCACCTGCCATAGCTGCACATCTAAAAGAAAAGCAGGAACACAATCAAGCAATGCTGGAGATTGCATCATCTCTGAACTATCATGAGTTTGAAGACATAAAGAATTGTACAACTACAAAGAAAATGTGGGATGTCCTTGCAACCACTTATGGAGGTGAAACAAATGTACTGAGAGCCAAATATGAAAGCTTAAGAGGTAAGTTTGATGAAATGAAAATGCAAGAAGGAGAAAATGTAGTTCAATATTATGGTAGAATAAAGGAAGTTGTAAATGCTATTAGAGGAGCTAAGGGAACCATTGATGATAACACCATTATGAGCAAGGTACTAAGAACACTTCTTCCTGTATATGTTATTAGATCCTCTACAGTTCAAGAGTTAAGACGCACTCCTAATAATAATTTGACTTTGGAAGGTCTGGTAGGCAGACTTACTGCATTTGAAATGTCAAATTTTGACAACTACACTCCACAAGCTATTGAATTTGCATTCAGATCCTAGTTGGTCCTTAACAAATCAAAGAAAGGAAAGAAATATGTGAACAATGACAGTGACACTACAGATGATGATCTGGAAGAACTTGAAGCATTTATGGCAAGAAGACTATCAAGAGGAAAAGGAAAATTCAAAGGTAAACTTCCTATCATTTGTTTTTCATGTAACAAAGTTGGTCATATTGCTGCTAGATGTCCTGATAAGAATGACAAAGATGAAAGAAGAGACAACAAGTAAAAAGACAGAAAGGATGACCGAGACTTCAGAAAGTATAAGGGTTACAAAGACAAAGGTAATAAATCTTGCTATATAGTTGAAGAAGCTTCTGACAATGATTCTGACAAATCTGATTAAAATGATATAGAAGTTGTGTATGTTGCTATGAAAGACGATTCTGATGATGATGAGAAAACTGCATTAATTTCTTATATGAGTAAAGGTGACCATTGGATTATTGACAGTGGTTGTTCACATCACATGACTGGTGATAAAGATAAATTTGAGACCCTAAATCAGTGTAATGGCGGTTATGTTAAATTTGGTAATGATGTACCATGTCTTGTTAAAGGGAAAGGATCAATTAACTTGACTAACAAGATCAGATGTGACAATGTATATTGGGTTGATGATCTTAACTATAATTTATTGAGTGTTGCACAGCTGAATACTTCTGGTTATAGAGTTCAATTCCATCATAAGAAGGCAAAAATCTATGATGCCACTAGAGAACTAGGTGGAAGTGGTGAGCAAACAAAAGGTAACTTGTTTTATCTGGACTTAGCCAATGAGACATGCTTGTTTGCACAATATAATGACGTTTGGTTATGGCATAAAAGGTTGTTTCATGTAAACTTTGATTACCTAGTAGGCATAAGCAAATTGAAAAAGGTTAGAGGGCTGCCTAAGTTAAAGAAACCTGAAAATGCAATGTGTAAGAAATGTCAATTGGGAAAGATGACTAAATCTAGTTTCAAGAGCAAAACTCATACTTCTGAGGAAATTCTGGAATTAGTTCATACTGACCTTTGTGGTCCCATTGGTAAGAAAAGTTACTATGGAGATAGATATTACATTCTATTTGTTGATGATTACTCAAGAATGATGACTATTATGTTTCTTAAAGAAAAATCTGATGCATTCTAGTTATTTAAGTGGTACTTGGCAAAATTTGAAAAGGAGATAGGTAAAAGTCTGAAATGTTTGAGATCTGACAGAGGAGGTGAGTTTATTTCTAATGAGTTTAATAGGTTCTACAATGACCGAGGGATAAAAAGATAGATGTCTGCACCTAGAACACCACCACGGAATGGTATTGCTGAGAGAAGAAACAGATCTATTATGGATTGTGCCAGAACACTAATGATGGAGAAAAATGTTGCACAAAAACATTGGAGAGAAGCTGTAAGTACAGCAGTCTATACCCTGAACAAAGTACAAGTCAAGAAAGGTACTACTGCTACACCTTATGAGCTTTGGTATGAATATGCACCTAATGTAAAACATTTCAAAGTTTTTGGAAGCAAATGTTTCATACTGAAGGATAACAGAAATGGAAAAATTGATGCTAAAGGTGAGGATGGCATATTTCTTGGTTATTCAACTAAGAGTAAAGCATATAAGTGTTTGAATTCTAACACTAACAAAATTGTGGAAAGTGCAAATGTTAGAATTGATGAGTATGCAGAAAGAAATGAAGCTGAAAGGACACAGGAACCCGAGAGTTACAAATCATTCGTCTATATGGATGAGGAAGATTCTAATACATTACCTGAACCTGAGAATGAAATTTTTGAGCACCTGCTGAGTCACAGAATGAGGATGTCAGGCAATAGGAGGTAATTGCTGAGCTATTTGATGGAGATGTCGAATCACAGAATCAACCTGAATTGAACGTGAATGATCAAACTGAAGCAGAAAAAGAACCTACTCTAGCAAAGTATGTGAGGAGGCAACACAAACCTGATCAAATCATAGGATCGAAGGATTCTGCAGTTACAACAAGAAGTAAGTTGAGAGAAGATACATGCTTATTATGTGATTGTGAGCCTAAAACAGTAAAAGATGTTTTAGATAATGAAGATTGGATACAAGCCATGAATGAACAAATTGAACAAATTGAGAAGAATAAGACTTGGACACCTGTACCTAGGCCGAATGACAAGAATGTAATTCGTACTAAGTGGGTATTCAGGAATAAGTTGAACGAACATGGAGAGGTAACAAGAAACAAAGCTAGACTGGTATGCAAAGGTTATGCACACGAGGAAGGAATTGATTATGGAGAAACATTCGCCCTAGTTGCAAGATTGGAAGGAGTAAGAACATTACTTGCATATGCAGCCTACAGAGGTTTTTAAGTTTATCAAATGGATGTGAAGTCAGCATTTCTAAATAAAATATTAGAAGAAGAAGTTTGCATTGAACAAGCTGATGGATTTGTAGACCCAAGTAAGAGGAACATGATTTGCAAATTACACAAAGCACTATATGGAATGAAGCAAGCACCAAGAGCATGGTATGAGAGATTGCACAATTACTTGATAAAGATTGCATTTGCAAGAACTAATGACAACAGCAATCTGTATTTGAAGACAGAGCAATGTAAAGGTACTTTATTGGCTGAAATTTTTGTTGATGACATTATATTTAGTGGACAAGATGTGTTATGCCAAGCATTTGCAAAAGAGATGCAAACTGAATTT
>MU225325.1:4009435-4022467 GCA_018584345.1 Thuja plicata | reverse complement strand
CCCCCCCCCGCCCCCCCCGCCCCTCAATTATTCTGAATTCATTCTAACAATTTCATCCTGGCATATGCATGTGTTAATCACTTGTATGCTTCAATCCAAATGAGGCTATTTCTCAACAAAAGGTACAATTTTGAATTTAACCTTCTATATAAAAAATTTCAATGTTTTCTTTTTGGTAACATCTTCATAGCAAATGCTATACAAATAAAAAACTACTATATTATTATCAATTTCAAGTTGCACAAGTTGTTTCTTGATATTCATCTATTGCTACGTATGGTGCTTAGTAATTCATTTGTTATGTCAAGTGCTTAATAATTCCTTTTCTTAGTTCACAAACTTTTACAATTCTACATTCTCTAACTTTTACATAAGACCATCCGTACATTCATGATAACAATCCACTAACTTCTTTCTTCAATGTGTAGGAATGAAATAAAAAGAAAACCAAAAAAAAATCCTCAAGATCATTAAGCACAAGGAATCATCAACTTCCAAAATTAAAACTCTCGAAACACATCTTTCAATTCAATATGACCAAATATGCGATACACATGTTTTTGGTGTTGCAAACACGATTGCATATGTATTTAAAAGTTGTGCTAACAAAGTATATAGACTAAAAATACATGTCCTTAGCATATTTAATTGAATATTATGTTTTTTTAAAAGATTTAGATACTACTTTGTGGACAAATCAATATCAATATAATGGTCTTTGTTATTTAAATGTTGCAGATCTTTTCTTCAATTTCCTATAACCAAATATACACTTCAAAAATCTTAATGTTATTTCACAATAATCAATAGACATCCACCATATATTATCTTCCAAATATATTCCTATCGGCATAACCCTTGCACCTCCTTTCAGTGCAAGGCCTAGTTGGTTTTATTGTTAAGTTATATCATGGTCATGAGCAGAAGTTACATTCAATTGCACGCGCACACACATCTTTTGATTTGGTATTAGTGTTTTAAGTTATGTAATGGTTATGAGTGGAAGTGGCATTCAACTGTCATTCTGAGTAGAACTTACTTTCAACTCCACGCATAGATACACACATATATCTTTTTTTTAAATGACAAAAAGTTGTCATTTCTTTTAAATGAAGATCTGATGTTATATTGTAATTATATAGCACATGGATTGCATGAGATTGTAACATAAACATTAGTATGTATTAGATGAATGTACCATCTCTTTTCTAAGTACTTTAATTTGTTATAGGTATATCCTTTTTTTAATGACAAAAGTTGTCCTTCCCATAGAAGCATTAGTCATTTGGGGGAATAACCCAGCAAACCAAAAGTGTTGGATTTTTTTTTTTTTAATGGTAAAATAAACAACAAAAAATGAGAAAAAAAGTAGGATTTACAAGAAAACCTTAAAAAATTGAAGATAATCAATCAAAAAATTCTTTTTTTTTTCCAAAAAAAATTAGAAGGGCATTTCCATAGCAGAGATATATAGGGAGCAAATAAAATAGAGTTCAATCCATTAATTCTAGAGAACAAAAGGGATTGTACAATAGTCATTGATTTTTCTATAATGAGTTTGCCATTTCCTTGCAACAATAACTCTAATCCTGCACTAAGTGCATTACCTAGCTTACCTTGTGGTTCTCTCTGATCATCACCATCCAATTGGAGCAACTTAAACTTTCCTATAAGGTTTAAACTCCTATTTACTTGTTTCTCCCTGCATGAAATCATGAAGACTTCTCCTAGCAAATCGAGGATCTTGATGTATTACATGTTCTTCCTTTTCTGATCTTCCTACACTAGGAGTCTTTCTATGAATGGATGGTTGCTCTCTAATATTGAGATTCATCGCCTACCTTTCCAAAATATTGTTTATCTCACAAGCGTGTGTTGTAGTGGAGTTATTGTGTAACATTGCATTAAATGCATATTTCTTCTGTTGGCAACAGATTTTCCTGCCATTTGGTTTCCCTATCACTGTTCTTGGAAGCTTCGTTGATCTTGTATCACTTCTACACTTTAGATTGAATTTGTCTTAACCTTTTGATAATAATACATGTAGCAAGACTTCCTTTCACTATTTTAAGACAGTCAATAGGATTGTTTTGCATATTGCTTCTCTTTGTCATGATAACATGTATCCTTGTGCATATTACTAAAGGTACTCTTTATGACTATGTCTATACATTGACTAACATATGTTCAAATCTCTATTTTCTTCTAACAGTGAAAGAAGGGTAAAACCCTTATCTAGAGCAGTGTAATAAATTTTTAAGACAGTGGATACTCTTTATGAACAAAACCGTGATACCTCTGCTCCACAAGAATTAGTGAATAGATCTACCCTATCAATCTAAGAGCATTGTCTATATCTTTGAAAAATATGACTAATCAAATGCAATTAACACATAAAGAAAACCCCTTCACTGTTATTTGATCTCACCAATGCTCTACAAAAATTCTAGAACCTTTCCATCATTGAAAGACATCTCATATTCAATGTGACTTTTCTCTCACATATCTTGAATGAAGACACTTAAAAATACTAACTTGAGTAGGGTTTTATGAATATGCATGTAACCCTACCTTTAATGTGATCCCATTCTTTATCATCTAGTTGAATGCCCCTTGAAATCTGCATCTTCTTTGTGAAAACTATTGTATAGGATTTCTTTGCTGATTAATCGCCCAAAAAATCACAAAAAAATCATTGATATTGTTGACTGAAAAATCATGAATTTTCGGGGAATAAATTAGCAGCATTGGTGATTCCTGATTAATCGGGTGTAATAGTGATTTTTTGCAATTTTTTGCATCTATGGGATTCCTTCCATCAAAATGAAGGCTTAATATTATATTGAATCTATATAGTGCAAGGTTGCATAGAGACGGGTACGCGTACGGGTACGGTTATTTTTTCAAAATAGGAGATGGGGGTACTTTGGGTACGTCAATTTTTTTTATATATAATTTAATATTTTATAAAAAATCAGAAAATATAATGATATTGAGTTTTCAAAACAAGAACAGTGATAAAGTTTACTATCAAACATTAACTTTGAAGATTAAGTACACATTGAAATGTGTTACAATCATTGTATCAAAGTTTCAAACTAATTAGTGATTACATATTGAAATAAGCTTGATAAACAGCAAGTTGATACGCAAACAAAAAACTGAAATCTTAATCAAGGTCCTTAGATATGATGCTCTCCACTGAGTGCCCACTAAGTACCCAGTACTTGGGTACGTGTACCAGTACCCGGTACGCGTCCCAGGGGTATGAGTACGAGTACCCATGCAACATAGATATAGTACAGACATTGCACGAGATTGTAACGAAAACATCGGTACGAATTAGATGCACATACCATCTCTTCTTCTAAGTGCTGCTTTAATTTGTCAATCTTTGTTCTGCTCATTTTCATGTTAAAGTCCAAGTATAATGAAGTAAAGATAGACTTCTGATAAAACTAGCATGTCATTATCAATATAGCCACAAAACTTCCAACTGTAAAGTGGAAACCAAGAACACCATCATTTGAGTGGTCGGTGAAATTTGAAATGTCAGCCGTCCCTACTTTTAGACTCAAGATTATAGAACAAGGATATAAAATTTAAATGAATGCATATGTTACATTATCTTATGTGAAAGATGTAAACCTGCTAATGTTATGCAGGTTATGACATTACAAGTGTAAAGATCAAGAGAACAAATAAGGGATCTCCTTGACCAACAACAATGGGAAAACTCCCCAATGAATATGATTGTCTTTTCAAGAAATTCTGATGAGAATAAAATGCCCTCGTAGTGTAGATGTACAATGGAATCGCAGCATCTGCTCTGTAATTTGGGCAGCTTTAGCAGACGATGAGAGGTAAACAGAGATTTGGAAATTGTGGCTACAACTCACATAACCATGTTGAATAAAAACAGGAATATTTCCTTCCTTCGGATTCCAATAAGGGATTCCTGATCCCTTGAATTTTGTTTACAAATCTATTATATTGTTTAAAAATACAATTTACCTTGAGATGTTTAATAAAGATGTACAACAAAGTGATCACCTTAATTCAAATTCTGCCTTGGCTCTTTGGGGTGCCAAAGTTGAGAGCTGCCTCACAGATTTAAAGATTAACAGGTCATTTAAACCCTGCAAAACTGAAATACTTGCTTCCTATATTCTGGAATGAAGGCCTAAACTAACTCAGAAGAGTCCAACATGTCATTGTTATGATGACCTCTCAACTTCCACGTTTCGAGAACCTTTTGCATTGCATAGTGAACCCTGAAATATAGAAATTACAGCAAAATTACTATTTAGAAACAGATAAAAGAGTGTAAGAGAGCATGGCATTTTCAGTTACTCATTCTGTCAAGACAACTAAGTAAACAATATAAGTTGCCAAAAAATATTTCAACCAAGACACTTCCAGGGAGTGATTTTATAATTTTTAGATTTTTAAAAACATTGAATGTTTCTAATACAATATCCAAGTCCAATCATGCAGTCTGAACAATCAACTCAGTTCCTTCATTAGATTGGCATTAATGTATGTCCAAATAAAAAAATTATCGATTTCTATGGACTGTCGTCCCTCCAGCTAAAAGGGGGATGTGGCACTGAAAAGGGTAAATATATATATCAAGAAACAGTCAGTTTCTTTCTATCATATGTAGTCACTGATTTAAGAACCTGAAATCTTGTCCATTTTAAGATTGGAGATCACTATCAGGAAGGCCTTTAAAAATTTCAATAAGCAAAAAACTTTAAATAAACATGAGTGTCTGTAATGTGGCTATAAAGTTTCTTGGACAAGGAACAATACCACGGTCTAACCTCAATCCTTTTCTGGGATTAACATTAAAAGGTAAGAGGATGATGACTGTGATATAGCATCTGTAATGTGGACTTATATAGATTGTCTTTTTGCCTAATCTGACATGTTTTGCAGCTCACTTCAACTCTGAATGAATAGTTCAACAACATCAAGAAACTGCACATTGCATAACCTTGGGAAACAGTATGGCCCAACAACTGACAAGGGAGTTTCATGGTGTACAGTGCATGTGCTACAAAATATATGAACTTGGTAACCAGCACAATTTGGAGATACATTATAAGACAATATTAAGATAACACTGAAAAGTTTTATTGCTTACATTAATCTCTAAATCAATCCAAGAAGATCATTTTCAATGTAAATATATGGAGGAGCTTGAACATGAGTATAGTTGACTTTCTTACCTCCATGGCATATGGTCAAGAAACATCGATGGTGAAACAACAATGTCCTTGAAACTTTCTCTATGTCTCAATATTGCCCTGTGAGGATGATCCTCACCATGATGCCACTTCCAATTTCTCCATGAAGGCCATGTATGTTCCTTGGCTTCTGGAACAATATGAATGACCAATCCTGGAACATGCATTTCTACCGGATCTCTCTGTGCAGCATCAAGTTCTAAATTTGTATCCATAGGCTCAGATATTGTATTTCCAGACATAGCTGTGTGTGTAATTGTTGACTCAAAAGAGTGCACACTAAACTCATTAGTATCCGTTTCTTTGTGCCTGCCGTCATCCTCATCATTGCTAGGCTTCTCTGCATCAGAATCCTGAATTAGAATGGAACACTCTTCAAAGGAAGCATTATCCCTTGATTCTGCACCTGTAGGCAATGCAGATGTCTGCTTATCAGAAATACTTGTATGCTTATGCCTTCTACTCCCAAAAGATAAGGACTCTTCAATCTCTGCGGCATCAATAATTACATCCCTATGTGTCTCATCATTCAGCAAATCCCCTTTAAATGATGCATGTAATTTACATTTAACAGGAATCCTCACAGGACGAGTAGAACTAAGTTTTGGCATGTTTGCGATGCATGAAGTTGCATGATTACAAAGGAATACCCCACCTTTTATCGTGTTTTTAATGCGCCTTCGTTTCTGATTCTTATTCTTTCGGATCACAGAGCTGGATTGAGATATCTGAGCAGAAACCTCTTCATTGTTCTTACCCTGAAGATATTTATTTGCATGCAAAAGGCGCCTTGTAAGTTTGGATATCATAGCAGAATCTGTTGAAGAATCTGCTGCGAGTGCCGCAAGTGCTGCCGCTCTCAGCCGAAGGATTGAAGTGATTGAAAGCCTCGATGAAAACTCATCATTGTAGATGATACTGCAAATAATAATCAGTTAATAGTGTGCAGATTTCTGATATCTAGATTAGTTACACAATCACCATCAATTAAAATGATATGTCAGCCAATAGCTTATAAAGTCAAAAGTTATTAAGCCTTTTTACAGTTTTGGTCAATAGTTGTGTATCCTATTTAATATTAGCACTGAATTTCATTGACATCATATAAATCTATCATCTAGCCAAGTCCTTGGACATTATGAATCCTTTCCTCACATGAAAGAAATTAATGATCATTTCTGAAGATTAAATCACACGGAAAATATAACTCTTGCCAAAATCAACATAGCAACATGGACTTTTGATATAAAATACACATGATTCAATCCCCTCAAAAAGAGATTTTACCTTGTAACAAAACCAGAGCATGCATCAGCGATCACTGCATCTACACAGGGAAGGACACCATATGCATATACATGCATGTTTGGGTATTGCCCATACATCTGCAGATCATGGAAGTCACGAGGCATGATATATACATTTTCAATAAAGCAGAAATAAATTAATCTCTTGCAACTAAATTAACTATGGATTGAATGCAAAGACCCCTTCCAAATGTACCCTGAATTTTCACTCACCAACTGATATCTTACTGTTTATGCAAATATCTTGTTTTGCTGTTTATATGTTCAGATCACATTTTGCTGTTTGGCAGTGTTTATCATAAATATTGCATAAACATATGTTGTATATTGTTGCCTGTGACTTTAACTGTGGCAAATTGGGTGCCTCTCTGAATAGTAATACTATGTTGGATATTACTCGTGGGTAACCAATCATTTTCTTGTCTGCACTTCTAGTTGTGATATGGTTCACTAGATTATTTGAATAAGCGCAGTGTGCACAGTGCGCCAATTTAGGAGTTAAATATATAAGACAAGGGCAGAAGAGGAGTTCACCTATTCTACTGTACTGTTATACTCAGGTTCAAATAGCTCTTCTCAACCATTGAAGGAGTTTACCTTTGAATAATTCCATCGTCCAAATCCTACAAATCAACATGGAACATTGCATCACTTTATATAGAGCACGGGGCCTCTGCACAATCTATGACATGTTGGCAAGATGCGGATTTTTCTCATTCTCCTTTGATTTTGGAGGCAATGCAGCCCTCGAAGCTCATTAAGGAAAACTGTCATTTACAATTTGTGCGGATTTTCTTTACCATGGTTAGCCCCTGCAGAACACTCTGAAAAAGCAAGAGTAGCAGTTGCCAAACAGCTATCATCATGATATAGCTTCTTCTGTCAGTCATATTTTGAAGGCCCTATACTCGATTGCACCACATTTGATATCAATACTTGATTCTGCAAATGCCTTGTGAAAGCAATGCCATTTAATAATTTATCATAGGAAGAGACCAAAATCATCCTCACTTATGAGGTCTTGAGCAGTCCGTTTGAGGAACAAAGAATCATTTCAGAAACAGCTTGCTAAGAAAACTTGGTCAGTAAAGCTGTTAAGTATGTGCAGGAATTCGCTTAGTTGAAGACCAGGATGGCCAAGCACCAGAAATCATTGCAGAGTGCCACTTGAAGCAATGCACGGAGAAAGTCTATGCTCTCTGAGCTTTAGTGAAATAGATGCAATTTCTCGTGGCCACCTCTTTGGGTTCAGCTTGGGGGTTAACATATGTACAAGGGCATCTTCTTCCTCAACTCTTCCTTGAGTCTCGTATCTATTTTTTTTAATAAACTATGTTGGATGAGACTGACATTTCTCTTGTGGGGGATAATGTATAGATTATAATACATTTATGTCAATAAATGTGCAAACATAGTTATGTTGCAATCATAATCAACTTGCGTAGAGTAAGTTATACAGTTGTTATAAACAGCTAAACCAACAATTTTATTTAACCAGCAATTGTTGATGAGGTATGGACAATAATGTTATGATGATACTCCCTGTACTAGACAACACCACCTCTGAAATAAAAGAGTCATATTCTAAATCATACAATTGTTCTTGTGATTCCAATCCTTTCCATGTACAACTTGTGGTTTTGGTAATGTAGATTTGAGAGTTGACATCATGAAACACTTGTTTCCTACAATTGCATGGAATAAATGCCAGCAACATATGAAACATATCTATGTGAGCTACATTGATAATTCATCTTATCAACAATCATATCACATCATGCTTAAAATTAGATAAGATCTATGAAGTAAAGACAGAGATAATAAATCATACCATTATCCCTGCTAAAGTGCCAATTGCACCTCCCAAAGAATGCCCAACGAACCGTAATGCATACCCTTGACACTCTCCACCATCACCGAGCAGTGATGAAAGAAATCCTCTTTTTGGATGCTGGAGAACATCTTGCGAACCTGTTTGATTTCAAATCAGTCATCCAAATTAAATAGAGAGTTTTGCAAGATAAAATAAAATGATTTTATTGTAAACTTACATATAGACTTCCAAAGTTGAGAAAAAATTTAATGTATCTTCAATGATGATTGTAAAATATTTAAAACCAAAGTTCTGTCCTGCCTCACTGCACAATGATTGTTGAGGAAATCAACTGATAGCATATTATATATTAGTAGTGTTAGCCACAAGTTTAAACCTGAAGTTTTTTGAAATTTTACATTAAACTCCTTGAACTGATAACCTCTTAGCCGGTATTAGCTCCAGTCAAATTCAAGAATGTTGGGCATCTTGCCATCTTGAAGAAAAATCTCCATGGTTTCGACCAAAACCCTTAGAAGTCGCAATGCAACTTGCCTAGAACTGCAAAAAGTTAAAACAATTAAATTTTGAAATCTATGAGGAATGATGCAAAATGCTTTGGTATGATGTTTTTGGTAACATCTTGCGTAATGTGGCAGGTTTTCAGCTCAAGAGGATTTTTGGTTTTTGAGATTTTAAAATTCCAATTTTTACTAGTTCAGTAGTACAGTCAATTGAATTGAAGGTTTTATTTGACTCCGATGCCATCATCTTTATGGGTTTCACTTGCAACGAAATTATAAACAATTTGACAAAATCTCATGTGTCAACAAAGATGCTGATCACATAGCAAGACACTATTGATATTGAAATCACACAAGTCACTAAGTTTCATTCTCCAAGAAGCATTCAGGCAAAGGTAAATAAGTCTTATCGCCAATTTCATGATAGTTGAGAAGACATTTTTCAAGCATTGAATGGAAGTTAGCAAACACCTCCAAATCACCAATATAAGTTGTAGAGAATTGTTAAGTGCTGACAAGGGAAATAATATTAAAGATTCAAAGATCAAATTGGCCATATACATACATATATATATATATATATATTCTTGAAGCTTGTTAAAACAACAATGAAGTTGAATAAGCTATGTATGTGCCTTTCAATACTGATAAAAACACTATATCGCTAAGTTAATTAAGTGTTTTAAAATGCCGACATAATGAAGAAAAAGCACAGAAGATTTCAGTGAGATAATGTTGTTAGGCTATTTCGCTAAGTTTTGAAGAGGCCGAAAGAGAATGTAGAAAGTAGTTATTATAACTACCATAAGGAAAGTTGAGATATTCGAAACGGTTTGTTGAAAAGATTTAAAAAAAACTTCCACACCAACCAAAATATGTATATCAGTGATTTTGTGCGCTTTTCAAAACATGTTCAAAAGACCAAAATAGCCTTCATTGGGGAATTTGGGAAGTTCGAACAGCTCAGTATAACACCAACAACTGAAGGAAGAGGTAGTTATTATAACTACCAACGTGATAATTGTCTTCGCATTTGCGAACTTAGAGTAAATTCTCTTAACATTGATGCCACTACCCTTTCTGTGTGCACCAAAGTGGGAGCTTTGTATCAGCTCCTGGACATCCAATAAAGCACATGAAATGGTTGACAAAACGAATCATAGATATGTAGAAGGTGGAACTGGAAGCATATGTGGGATTAAGAAGATGACTGCAAATATGCACTCAAATGACTTATTGAAAAGACTTTCGAAACTTTCCAAGCAACGCAATTCATAGTCTTTGTTTGTAAGATGCTAGTTAAAGCTGCAGTGGTTGTGTGGACGTGTTTACTTGGTGCAACATATGAAGGCAGAAGGATATTTCCTAGTATAATATATCTAGAGAACAAACCGAAACTATTTTACTTGCCGCCAGAGTGAAAGCTAGCAAATGCATTCAGTTTGTTAGAACTCATGGAGATTACTGGTAATGTTAAATGAAACAATATGACAGTAGGCTAGCACTGTAAAGATGTGCAATGCATCAAATGAATGGATATTTGTCAAATGTTGTATTTCCAACTGCTGTTACCGAAATGCATGTCATATCTGGAACCACAGACAACACAACTGAACTGTTTGACTTAATGCCTTAAAGAGATGTCAACTCATCAAATGCATTGATTGCAACATTTGAAACAATGTGCAGATATCCATTAAGGCATGCCATAAAGGAAATTTTACATTGGAAATGCACGGGTTGACACAAGTGTGGCATAAAAGAATAAATACAAAGCACATGAACTTCATTACAGATTGCTACTATGAGGTGTCATTTCATAGATAACAATGATTACAAGACTTGTAGAAAAACGATTTGTTTACAGGGCTTTAGAAACTTTAAAACAAATGCAGTTGGCAGGTGTAAGCCTTCACACCTGTACCAGCTATCTGAATGACACCCTAATCCTTAATATTGCGATGCCATGCCAGTGGATGTTCACAGTAGTATTTATCATAAACCTATTCAAACCTTTTCTGCCATCAAGGCAGAGGCTTCTGAAAAGGTTATGAAAATTCATTAAAGCATAGCAGATGGAGATGTTCTGGTGATATGCATGCAAAATGTGAAATCATATACAACGCTGCTGAACTATGTGACATAATGCTTCAAAAAGATGACAGCTCATGGCACAATGATTGTAGGAAATGTTAGGAAAATTAATGTTTACATTATATTTGAGGTGTTAGTAATTATCTAAATGTAGAAAGGTAATTACTATTGTAATAGTGTTGTTGTTGATAAACAACTCACTAATATAGGTTTAGATGGTTAGTCGTATATATTGTTGAAATAACAATATATCACAATAGTTAGTGGTTAATATGTTATACCTGTGAATGGTATTCCAAGATATTTGTTATAACACCTACCTATTAAATAGGAGGTTGTTTGGCCATGTAAGTGGCTATATATTAGCCATGTATTGATGTGTGGAATAGACAGAAGCATATTATCGTGTGTAAAGTTTTCTATCTGCCTCGGCCCAAATTCCCAACATGGTATCAGAGCAGCGTATGGGCATAATGCCAACATTTCTAAGATGGGGTACAGATTCTTTGGAGGCGCTTTAGGAATGAGGTGTAGGAGTAGGAGTCTCTAAGAGGTTTTCTATATCTGTTCAAGTTGTGTATTACTTGGTTCACGGATCCATTATTGGCACTTTTATCTCTGCAGAAGGGATTCTGCATCGAATTTTCTTTTTGGCTTAGCATCCTCCAATCCGTGGCCTAGACGAGAGTACATTGGGCTTCACATCAACTAGTCGCTGCAACTTCTTCGATCCACCACTTCTGTGAAATATGGTGGCGTGAACTATGGTGATGGTGAGATGAGCTGTGAGCAGGTCTGGAGTATTTGCAGAGGAAGCCCATGAACCTTTCACAGCCATTTTTGTGGTCAACATAGTTCACATTCACGATTTCACCTTATTCTGGGATCGCGTGGATCAAGGTGCATTAAATCCTTTCATTGGAAGACATCCATTTTGTAGCGGACCATCTTTATTTGCTTGGTCGATGCGGCTTGTTGTGAATAATTGACTTCCTTCAGACCTGATTGGGCCCCTATTGTATTACATAAGGCAATTTTTTATGTGATTGAGCGGTGTCCATTTTTGTGGTGGCTCACGTGGATAATTCTCATTGATGTGATCGGGCTTGTCATTCTGTTGACTGTGGAAGTTGTTTACAGTCGCTGCCATTGATTGGCCAGTGACACTCATCTATGTACTTTTGTGATCGTGGGCGGTGATTTCAATTCTTTATCAGCATCAGATCGGTGATATTCTGTTTGTTCTTTGATTGGCTTTTATTAGTCTTGTTCTTATCCATTGATATGTTCCTCGCAAGTGGAAAAGCCCAGGATATTGATGGGCTGCAAGCAGAATTTTTAAAGTGGGGGGTAGATCTCTTGGCCCCACACATCAAGAATATTTTCAACAAGATCACACAGGGCTGCTTTCCTATTAATTGGACCACTAGTGTGGTTATCCCCCTACACAAGGGTGGGGACATCAACAATCCCTCCAACTACCGTACCATAATGGTGAACCCTCTGTTAGGCAAACTCTTTGGGAGTATGTTAGAACGTAGAATCAGCGATTGGGCAGAAAAAGAGAAGAAAAGAGCAAAGGGTCAAGCTGGGTTCAGACCAAAACATTCCACCATTGATCATTGCAACACACTAAGACACCTTATTGAAAGTGTATGGGAAAAGCAAGGGGAAGAAGCTTTTTGCTGTTTTGTAGATTTTAAGAAGGCTTTTGATACTGTTCCTAGGGATAAACTATGGCACAGAATGGAAGAAATGGAAGTCCCAGAAGAGTACAGGGCTGTTGTTCACAAATTGTACGAACGGGTTCAAGCAAAAATCAGAACGAAAGAGAGCATGTCAGAATGTTTTGGGAGTGACATTGGAGTCAAACAAGGGTGCCCTTTGTCGCCTAATCTCTTTGGCCTATACATCGATAAATTGGAAGAGTGGCTAAACAATGCCAATGGGGGAGGTGTGCAATTGTCATGTTATGTGATAAAATTACTCCTCTATGCTGATGACCTTATACTAATTGCAAAGAGTGCGCAAGATTTGAGAGA
>MU225325.1:3972922-4008775 GCA_018584345.1 Thuja plicata | reverse complement strand
TGTCCAAACACTAATCTGGAAATAAAGAAATGGGTGTTAGAAAAATTCAGAACTGCCATGTGGACGAATTTGATAGGAAGAAAAAAGGCCTACTATGTCAAGGAATTTAATCACACATGGGATCATGAGGATAAAGCCTATTTAGGGTCCACAATTAAAGGAAAGGCCAAAATTCTAATTGCCCAGTTAAGGACTAGCTCCCACCATTTACGATGTGAAACCGGTAGATGGAGGGTCCCGAAAGAAAAGTGGGAAGAGAATTTGTGCTTTCTGCAGCAAAGGAGCGGTGGAAACAGAATGGCATTTCATTATGGAATGTGGGGCTTATGAGGATATTAGCAGCGAGTACAGAGATTGCCTACAGGTGAACAACATGAAAGAGCTTTTTGAAGAGGCGAGATTACACAAGACAACAAACTTCTTAATCCGGATCCACAACAAAAGGGACAACTTGGAGAGGTCTCAGCAGGATGCCTAACTTGCACTTTGGTCCCTTAGACCGGTTGTCTCGTGGATGTCATTAAAAACTTTCATTCATTCATTCATCCCTGAGCATTTCACGTGGTTTGCAATTTTTGGTTTTTATAACAAACTATCCGTCAAGTATGGTAAAAATTGTATGGGGAAGGTTCAAACGTTTCTTCGATATTCGAGCAGAGTTTTCTCATAAATGACCAACTCTGGTCAACTCCAGTCAATGCAAGTATGACAAAATCACTAGCCATAGCTTCTAAGTGAAGTGATGAGGTCAAAGGTTAAATTGTGCTTGTTATATTAGCTGCAAGTTAAAATTTAATAGTTTTATTATTAACTAATATTGTTTTAGTGTTTTAGAATATATGGTAAAATGATATTGATTCTCATAGTCAAGTTATATTATTTTTTTTTAAATAGGGTCTATTATCATGTCAAAAAATAAAATAAAATAAAATTATTTGAATTATAATTGGATGCACTCTTGCTTGTATGCGACATCCACCTTATGAGGGGGCATTCTAAAAATGAGCTGCAAAGTCAAATTTTCTAGGTAGAAAATTTACAGGAGGATGGAGGCACCGGAGGCTAGAGGACAACCAGCGACCTCTCGTTAGTCGCCAACGACGGGGCCGCGCAGCTGATTTGGTGACTAGTGTGTAATGTGCTTTCAATTTTCTAGTGTGATGTGTGGATACTAGAAAAAAATGATTATATTGGAGAGCAGATGACTGCAGAGATCCTTTGACTGCGGAGATCCTCTAAGTGTCGTACTTTGTTGGAAGATGGTTGACTGGTGAATACGTTCACTGGCAATAATGGCCATGTGCAACAAGATCCAGATAGTAGTATGTAGTATGGTATGATTTTTTTTCAGTATTCTTGTTTGTGTGAATAAATGGAATTTCAAATTGTTGGGGGAATAATAACCAATGTTCCATTCCCATTTCGCACCAAAATGGATAAAGTCAAAGACAGCTTCCAGTGGCAGTGGCAGTTGTCTATGTTGTTCGAGATCGAATGGCAGCGCTCGATAACAGTGACTACAATTAAGAACATTGTGTTCTTATGGAGTGTAATGTGAAACCTTTTTCAGTATGGGTTTTTTAGATTTGTGATATGTATGTTGACTCCTATATAACTTCGCTAATATACAAGCATAGTGGCGAACAAAAGCAACAAAGTAAGTCAGTTCATGGATCTTGAAAGGGTTTATGGGAGGATCTAGAAAACCACATGAGGTGCATAGTTGATGAGTTCCTATCACGTCAGGGTTTGTGGTAAGCCTGTTTAAAACCATGGAAGGAGAGAGCCTTTCTTTTGGATCAAGGTAACGAGTCACATAGTTGGACATGCCACAAGGGTGAGCATACTACAGAGGACTGTGTGAATGTTTCACTACCATGTAAACATTAAGGGGGGGAATGTTAGGAAAATTAATGTTTACATTATATTTGAGGGTGTTAGTAATTATATAAATGTAGAAAGGTAATTACTATTGTAATAGTGTTGTTAATAAACAACTCACTAATATAAGTTTGGATGGTTAGTTGTATATATTGTTGAAATAACAATATATCACAATAGTTAGCGGTTAATATGTTATACTCGTGAATGGTATTCCGGGATACTTGTTAAAACACCTCCCTATGAAATAGGAGGTTGTTTGTCTATGTAAGTGGCTATATATTAGCCATGTATTGATGTGTGGAATAGACATAAGCATATTATCATGTGTAAAGTTTTCTATCTACCTCTGCCCAAATTCCCAACAAGAAATGCAATTGGGTATAAAGATACATTTCATTTACATCTACCTGTGTACTCTCAACTTGTACCAAAATTGGGGCGTTGAAACAAGACGAGCACTTGAACTATTTGATGTATTGCCTCGAAAAGATACTATCCCATTATACACCAAAAGTTAAAAGTTTTCATAAAATAATTTTCTTGATTGGTGAACAGCCTTTGAACATCCTTGAGAGCATAGTCACACATGACCAACATGGTAATTGTTTTACAAGAATGTCTCAAGAAAATTAATCTAGTGGAGTTTAATGGTTGCACGATACAAATGACACTCATTTGTTGAAAAGGCTTTACATACTATAAAACAAATGTATTTTCCATTACGAAGAAGATAATAGTTTGTTCAATAATCTTCATGAGCGGTGAAAAGGTTTATTATTGGATGGTGTAACCTTTACATCATCAAATATGTTGAAGATAATGGAATTAATGATGTCTTGAAAAATGCATCTTAATCAAGAGCGATTCTTAAGGGATTAAACTTACTCAAGAGGTTCTTTTAACCTATATGTGGCCAAGCATGATGATAGAGGCAAATAAGGTTTTCTTAAGTGTCTATGGAACAACTGAGGATTGTTTACATCAAAATAATTACCCTAAACCCTAAAGAGTATGGAGTTGATAATGAGTCCAAGTGTGATTTAATAAAGATGATATTGTGCTTAAAGAGAAGATCTCAAAATATATGCAAAAGGATAGATCTTTGACATCACGGAGGTGATACTAAGATGTATACATATATCGTTGTGGGTCACTCTACTACGCACTAGTTCCTCCTATACCACAAAGATGGACAAGTTAGATAATGTTTTGTATCATGAACATTTCCAAAATGTATCAGAGTTAAAAGGACAGAGATGGACGAGACAAACTTTTGCAAACACTTGGAAATACTATGAATTCATGGAATGAAATGGGATGCCTATAAAATGCAATTGGAATACATTTCCTTGAAAGCTAAATTGGTGATGTATAGGTAACTTTTGGATCAAGAGCAGACACAAGGCTCGCCCTAGAAAAGTCAATGACTTGCTTTTCTTTGAAGTTACATATTTCAAATTCTCATTTTGTAAAAGTGTGACGCAGTCATGGTAGAAGTTTCCCCAATGGAGATGGTCTCAACCATGCAGCGCGAGTCAACACAGCGGAAACCAATAACTCAAGATCAACAATAACAAAAGAACGAACTGGAAACATGCAAAATCACACCTTCGAATTATCATAGATTCATAAATTTACATCAAATTCGCCTGCAACATGCAACTTACATTCTTTGGCATACATGCCCAATTACAACAGTAATCCAGATCTAAACCCTAGCGCTAACCTTCCAAAGGTTATCCTCCCTGAAGCCCCCTAAACAAAGATCAAATGCCTCAATATATAGAGCCTCTGCAAGAAACATGTCGGCCAAGATTTATCACATTTTCCAAGAACAAGAAAATGTAATACAGAAATATAGGTTAGGACCCAAATTGTAAGGATCTCAATGCCAAGATGTTGAAATGATGCGCGATCCAAGAGAAACATCTGCCTAAAATTAAGGAACATCGTGATATGAGCCACAAAGCTTCGTCAATCAAGAAATTGCTTCACGAGATCGGAAAGCTCTAACAGACTGATAGAATATGAATAACACACAGGCCCGAACATAAATCCAAGATAACTCCATTGTGAAGCGTTAGATTGAGGTGCGGACCTGGACATAGATGAAACATGATGTCCAGAACATACCTTGAGGTCCGCAAGAGCAAATTATCCAAATTGAAGAAACGCCACTAAAAACATAGAAATTGACTAACAGGAACAAACTGAAAGGAAATATTTTTGGGTGATGAAAGATTGCCAACAACCCACAGATGCTCCTGCATTAGACACCCCAAGTGAGAAGAAGATATTCCATGAGAGGAACTCATGAACATGTTACAGGATGTAGGATGTAAATCCCATGGTCATTCTTAATCCAAATATCTTCTTTATCTGTATCCTTTTTCCTTCTTAACTCTTCTCTGTCTTCTGTCAAATCCTTCAACTTCTTATGTTTTGCACTTTCTTTTTCATGCCTCACATCTGTACTTGGTAATAAGGAGCTTTTATCACCACCGCTTTCTTCTGCACATCTGATTTACCTCTGCTACAAGACTCCAGCCTATCTGCAACCAAAGTCTTCTGCTGCTCAACTTCACCTCTGTCACTATTCGACACCTCCTTGTTTTCTGATCTAATCATAACATCCTCCTTCAGATCCAAGTCTCCCTTCAACACAACCTCTAAATTCAGCTTCTCAACACAGTAACTCTTCACAATGCTCAAGTTCCTTACACTTTTCCCCTCTTCCTTCAAGGGAACCAAAGTAAACCTTTTTCCATCCTTCTCTATGGCATCCAAGTTTCTTCTGCAATCATAGATAGCTCCTCTATAAAATTGCCAAGGTCTACCTAATAGAACATGGAAAGCACTCACAAATACAACATCACCCAATAATTCATCTTTGAAAGGCCCAATCTTGAAGTTTACCAAACACCGCTCTTTCACCTCGACCGCATGATCATCCTGCAACCAACTTATCCTATAAGGACAGGGATGCCTCAGCCTCTTCAAACCAAGCTCTTCTACCATTTCTTTTGATACAATTATCAGCACTTCCACTATCCACAATAACCTCACAACACTTACCTCCTGACTTGCATATAGTCCTAAACAGATTCTTCCTTTGACTAGGTTTGGTCTCTTCTCTTCTCTGCTTCAACAATGCTCTCCTAAGCATGAGACTCTCCCATCTCAGGTTCTACCATACTTTCCTCAAGTGCTTCAGCTACCTGCTCCTCATGTGCCACAAGGTTCTTTTTACCATTGCCTCTACTAGATCCCCTCGGGACATTCAAAAGCTCTATGCCCATTTTCTCCACATTTGAAACATTTACCTAAGAATTCCTTGCTACCACTCCCTCTTCTTTGTATCCTTTGATCAGGTTCCTTGCTCCACTTAGGTTTTGTCTCATCTTCATGGATCTACTTCTCTGCTATTGCTACTCACTTGCTTCTCCTTTCCACTAGGATTACTCTGTTGTCTCCTCTTTGCCTTATCTTCTGAATTTAGTGCATATTGATAAGCATCCTCCGCTGTATTAATCCTCAACATACCCATTTCATCATGAATATTGAGTCTCAGGCCATTAATATATCTAGCCACCTTCTCCCTAGATATCTGTCGACGTCCAGATTTGATTGTCATCTTGTAAAACTCCTCAGTATATTCTTGCACACTCATGTCCTGCTTCAAGATTTGCAATTTCTTGAACAATTCCAACTCATAATCTTCTGGAATGAACTTAGCCTTCAACCTTTCAACCATTTGCCTCCACATAGTGATCTTCATTTCACCATTTTCTTCTCTATCCTTCTGCAACGCCTTCCACCATAAGGTAGCATGACCCTTTAGTTTGGTTTGTGCTAACCTAACCCTCTGTGGATCTCTGATATCTTCAAGCTCAAAGTAGTCTTCCAATTCTCCAATCCAGTCTATCAAATCCTCTAGATGCAACAAGCCAGAAAAATTAGAAACCTCCATTCTGCGACTCTTATGACCTAGCTCTCAACAATCTCTCTTCATCTATCGTTACCTCAGTCCCTTCAGTCTCAAGATCTTCAGCAGCTTCACATTCCTCCTCCGTCTCACAATTCCTTTTCAATCCAACCAATGCATTTTTTATTTCATTCCTCATCTCATTTTTAAGGTCTTCCATCATTTGCTCTAGCCTTCAAGGGTTCATCCTTCTTTGCGGCATCTCTCCCAATCTTCTGGTGCAATTGCCTCAGCTTGGCGATCTGACCACAAGGTTCCAATTGCCTCTCAATCAGTGATCTATTGAACACACTTGCAACCTACCTCCTCTCAGTGATTTGTTCACCAATGGGATGCCTCAACAACTCATCAATTAGCAGCAAATCCTCTCCTAACCATCTCGCGCAAGTCCTCTGTTATTGTGGGCAAGATCCACACTCTGCCACCCCACAACAAACACATCTAGGGCTTCATAAGCTCAGGAACACAAATCTGCAATCACAAGAACGAATCTTGCTCTGATACCACCAGACACAGTCATGGTAGGAATTTACCCAATGGAGATGGTCCCAACCATGCAGCCCGAGTCAACACACTGGAAACCAACACCTCAAGATCAACAATAACTCAACAACGAACTGCAAACATGCAAAATCACACCCTCTCATTATCACAGATTCATAAATTTACATCAAATTGGCCTACAACATGCAACTTACAATCTTAGGCATACATGCCCAATTACAACATTAATCTAGATCTAAACCCTAGCGCTAACCTTCCAAAGGTTATCCTCCCTAAACCCCCCTAAACAAAGATCCAATGCCTCAATATATAGAGCTTCCACAAGAAACATGTCGGCCAAGATTTATCATATTTTCCAAGAACAAGAAAACATAATACAAAAATATAGGTCAGGACCCAAATCATAATCTCGATTCCAAGATGTTGAAATAACATGCGATCCAAGAGAAACGTTGGCCTAAGATAAAGAAACATCGTGATATGAGCCACAAAGCTTCGTCAATCGAGAAATTGCATCACGATATCAGAAAACTCCAATTGACTGATAGAATATGAATAACACACAGACCCGAACATAAATCCAAGATAACTCCATTGTGAAGCATCAGATTGAGGTGTGGACCTAGACATAGGTGAAACATGATGTCCAAAACATACCCCGAATTCCACGACACCAAATGATCCAAACTGAAGAAACACCACTAAAAACACAAACTGGCTAACAGGAACAAACTGAAAGGAAATATTTTTGGGTGATGGAAGATTGCCAACAACCCATGGATGCTCCTGCATCAAAGTGACTTATGTCACTTACTGTAACTAAAATTTAGAATTTAGGGTTAATTTTTGTAAAAGTTAGGTAAATCCTAACTTGTCTTCAAATAGGTAATTACTTTAAATGTTAACTTAAGTAATTATCCCAAGTAATTATTTTAGGAAGTTATCCTAAGTGGTGACCAAGGTGGTTATCCTAAGTAGTTACCCAGGTCGTTATTCTAAGTGGTTACAAGTTAGTTATCATAGAGAGCCTATAAATACAAAGCCATTGGTAATGTAAAGAGGAACTCTTACAAAGGGGAAACTAAGGAGAAATTTTCAAAAAGACTTTTGACTTTACACTATGTACAAAAGAGTTTTTGAACTTCTATATTTTCAAAGAGATAATGATGAATGCATTTAGTCGCATGTCGAATCAAGGAGAGGCTAGTAAGCTCTGCGGGAGGTGAACGAACACCTCATCTTCCTCGGAGTTCGTACCTGCATAGTGCCCGGCGTTTCCTTGGATCTCCTTTGTTTCATTGTGCCACGTCAGTTTGGTCGTATGGTTTTGTCTTGTGTTTTTTCCTCCTACTGATTTTCTTTGTTCTTTTTGTTGTCATGGTTGTGTTTTGTTTTTTAAACTTTTTTTTCTCCCCTACTTTGTATGCATGATTCTTCATCCTTTTGGCCACGTTCACTGGGTTTGACTCTTTGAACCCTAGCACTGCATTTATCCCATCTGAGGCGAAATGGAAGGCATTAATGAGGCTCGGATTGATGGGAGTAGTAAGCCAGGAGATGATAAGACAACAACAGAAAGAGTTAATATTGATAAAGAGACCCAAAAGCCATCTTTTAATGAAGTCTCAGAAAATTCTACTACTGTTTACCCTTCAAATGCAAAATTCCATGGAAGAATCATAGAGCACTTTTCAGGGGAATCTTGAAGAACATTGGGGGCCTATAAAGATGGACTTCGAGATGGAGGCATCCTCAATGACGGAGGCCCTAGAGGGGGAAGAAACAGCAAGTATCCCCTTCCTGACCTAAAGACCTTATCATTGACTCCGAATGAGGATATGGTTAAAGCTATTAGGTCCGAGCAATCTAGACTAAGAAATGTGGCTATTTTCTTCGTATGTATGGACTCTAATTCCTTGCCTTCACGAAATTTTTTTGATGACTGGTTGAGGAATGTTTGGGGCAAAAAATTGGGTATCTAGGTTAACTTATGTTGCATCATGCAAAAAGGTCTATTTGTTGTCCTTAAAACACATCATATGCAAGGGCGGGTGCTTAAGAAAGGCTTTTGGAACGTGGGCTAATCCTTGTTCTGTGCCTTTCCCTAGTCGCCTAAGGGTGACCTAGATAAGGTGGTTGATTGCTTTGAACTCAGAGGTGGTTTTTCCTAGAATTTATGTAAGCTAGGCAATCTTAATGCATGTTTTCACTCTAAGCTTTAATGGCCATACAAGAAAAGAATGCCTATCTTTAAGAAATATTCAAAATGGTAATTTCAACGTGGTGGTGCCACAAAACGCCCCTTCGAAGGAAAACACTAATGCAAATTTGAATAGAAATGCTGAAATGGTTGGTAAAGAAAAGGAATCTGATAAAGTTGTTTCTGTTTCTAATGATATTTTGGATGGCAGTAAATGTAATGGTGTTGATAATTCTGGCTTTAATGATGTTCTTTCCAATTTTAATGTTTCACTTACTAACCCATTGTTTGAAGATGAATTGGAGGTCATTCTTGCAAAAGCTTGTGAACCCCCTCTCTCCCCCGGAATGGTGATCATTCAGATCTTCCCCTTGATGAGGATAGTCCCCATAGGAAAAATGCCCAACAACTTGCGCTGGCTACTATCAATGACAGCAGAATTCCTAAGAAAATTGAGGAAGAAGCCCTTGGTGCACAATCGCCCCTTGCCTGAGCCCATGGATGCTCCTGCCCCTGCAAAGGCTGATCTTATTGATAAACAACTTGCCCCCTTTAATGCAAAAATTGAAATGGGTTAAGGTGGCAATGATCAATTTGTGGAGGTTGTTAGTAAGAGTATGAAAAAAAGAGGAAGACTATGGATAGACAATCGCTGTCCAACTCTTCAAGGAATAACACCAAGAAAAGTACCAACCTGCCTGATTGTTTCACCGGGCTATACAAGAATAAAACCCCCCCATGCTAAATAATATGATGATTAATATTGCCAGCTGGAATGTTAGGGGATTGGAGATGCTTGATAGAAAGTATGTTGTCAAAGATTGGTGCAAAAAGATGTTGAATAAAGATATATCTGCCTTCAAGAAATTAATGTAGTCGGCTTTCATGCATCTGCTATCATGAAGTTCTTATGGAATCGGGCTACCTATTTTGTCTCAAACCATGAGAGGGGTAAAGGTGGTATTGTGATACTCGTTGGTCCTAGTTGGGCTGATAAAATTGAAGCCTCTGGATTTTCTCCATGTTACAAGGCTTACTGGGTGATTGTTAAGTACATTGATAAAAATATAGGCATTTGTAATATATATGCACCCAACGATTATAGAGAAAGGGCTGCCCTATGGGACTGGCTGGCCTCTTCTCTTCCAAAGGCCCACTGGATTATTACTGGTGATTTCAATATGGTGGAATATAGGGAAGATAAATGTGGTGGTACGAAGAATTCTTGGGAAGGAAATGAACATTTTTTTGGGTCCAAGTGTAAAAGAAGGCTCAATTTGATGAACCCTTCAGAGAGGAGAAAGGATGCTTGCTTTGATATCTGGTATACCTGATGCAACAACCATGCAGGTAGGCAGAGGATATATTGTAGGCTTGACAAGATATATGTGGACTCTTTGTTATTTTCCTTTCAAAAAGAGGTAGGAGTATGCCAGTTAAGGTTACTCCAGCCATCATTTCTGATCACTATCCTATTTCAGCCTCCATCAAAATTGATGTGGGTCTGCATGGTAGCCACAAGCAAAAAAGAAAAAATATGTTTAAGCTTAATACCACTCTTCTCCAGGATAATGATACCAAAGGTGCCAATAGAATGACCACTTGTTTATCCAAATTTTGTAATAAGGACAGGAGGCCAAGGGAACAGTGGAACTTCTTAACTGATCTATGGAGGAAAATGTTTCAGTTGATTGGAGGAAAAAAAGTGAAGGATAGAAACAAGATTGAAACTGAGCTTTAGAACAAATTAAATATCCTGGAAATGCAGGTGCCCAATAATAGGCCTAACACGGATCTTGAAGAGGAACTAAGTAGTACCAAGATGGAATTAAGGAAATTTCAGAAGTATAGATTTCAAGGGCAGAGGGTTAGGGCCAGGATGACCTGGATAAAAGAAGGCGACAAAGGCACTAATTATTTCTTCAATTTAATAAAGCCTAAATAGAAAAGAGAGATGAGCGAAGAGCTGCAAATTGAGGGGGGGGGATATCAAAGGATGTGAATGAGATCAAATGGGCCTTTTGTGACTTCTACATTAAGTTGTTTACCTCAGAGCATAATGATAGAAATGATGAAATTTTAAGAAAATGTATTAGTATCAAAGTAACGAGAATCGAAATCGGATCGGAATCGGCAAGGCCGAATCGAATCGCGAATCACCCATGAATCGGAATTGAATCGCCCATGAATCGGCAAATTTAAAAAACCCTTAAAATTTAGAGATCTTAACAATTTAAAACTTATTTCATGCACCCTTTATTGAATATAACTTAAACACACTATAACATCATCAAATAGAAGCTAACATACATAAACAAGGAACATAAATGATAAATCCATCACATACATTACATATTTATGCAGCCTAGAAGCATGAGTTAAGATTAGAATGTCACATAGTATCATAAAAACATTTAAACAACAAAAACACTTGTAATCATAGCAGCATGAATCATGATCATACCATCATATACTTCAAGTGCAAGTTCAACATCAAAGATTCAAGAATCAAAACATTAAAATTAAATCATAACATCAGTTCAAGTATCATTGTTTGAAGTTCAACAAATGGATTAATAATTTATTGATATTCTTCTTCTTCATCATCATCATCTTCTATATGGAGCATAATAAGACTCAAAGGTTAATTTTTCCCCACTTTTATCGGCGCAATTTCCACCCCAAATTATTAAATGGGGGTTTGGGGACAAAGCCCCCAAGACTTTAATTATTTTATAAAGGCATCGAGAGTTAATTTTCAGCTCCATAAGACATCAAATCATAAATGTATGTAAGATGAAGATCCATGAAACGTATGTCTATCAATATTGGATAGTTGCATCCATTGGTCGTTAAGAGACATCTTTCCAAATCGTACCTCACCATGAACATTTATTTTCATACATATCTTATCTTCTATATTAGTTTCATACATTAGAGACATCTTTTATTTGAATTTTCTTAATTGTCGATTCATGCCGGTTCACGCATGTGGTTCAGGCAATTTTTTGGATGAATTGCCTGAATCGGCGATTCATGCCAAAAAACCGCCGATCTGATTCACCGGCTCCAAAAAAATCGGGGAGGGTGAACCAAATCGCTGAACCGGCGATTCCGGCAATTCAGTGGCGATTCTCGTTACTATGATTAGTATGATTCCAAGAAAACTATCTCGAGATGATGTTAGAAGCCTAGAAGAAGATATCACTCTCGATGAGATTGAAGGTACCATTAGATCACTTGCTAATGGGAAAGCACCCGGTTTAGATGGGCTTTCAACAGAGTTCTATAAATAAACATTGATTGGATCAATGTCGAGCTGCTAGAATTGTATAATGATGCTTTCCAACAGGGGTCCCTTGGTGAAAATATCAAAAGGGGGGTGATCAAGCTCATCCCAAAAAGTGGAGATAAATCTCAGATCAGAAATTGGAGGCCAATCACCCTCCTCAACCTTTCCTACAAAATTATTGCGAAGACACTCGACGGAAGGATTACTGGGATAGTGGGGAAGATTATCTTTGTTAATCAAACTGGATTCATTAAAGGTAGGTATATCTAGGAAAATCTTATTACATAAGTGGAGGCAGTTACAGAAAGTGCGCCAAGTTGATAAGATTGACACATTCATTGGGTATCTCATACAACACAAGCCTATGGATGGAATCTCAACGACAAGCTTACAAACAACCAGGCATGCATTAGGAAGGGTTAAAGCAGATATCTTACTATTACTTCCTAATAGAGAGCATGCTTCTTCAAGAGTTGAATAGGGTGAACCATACTATATTGTGACTAATGAATCTGAAAATGATGATAAAATATCCAGTGATACCAAAATGTACCACTATTAATGAGGTTGTTAATGAAGTTAACACCAGGACAAAGCATGATGACTATGCCTTAGTTGGGTTTGGTATACCACCTGTACTTAATGACCCAAACCCTACATTTCATGTCACATGTTATCAGTCTCCAAATACACAGTCAAATATGGAGTTCGACAGTTGGTTTAGTACCTTCGCTAGAGCCTGTTGATGCATTCCATGGTAATTACACAGTGTGATATACATACTTCTTTACATTCAACCCTCTTGTTGATGACTTGATATTACATGTGACACATAAAAGTAGGATGAATAGTTGGTATGAGATGCTTACTAGTTTGGAAGGGGCCAAATCTAGCTGGACTTCCTATTGGCTTCTCTGGTATGGTCACTACTTTGGGATATAGGTAAGAGAGGCAGTAATGGGGCAAGTGGACATTCCACCTTTAATTAGTTTAGGGCAACAAGATATTACAGACATTGGGAAGGGTGGATGGCCTTTTTACTTGTGAGATCCACATCTGTGCCAAATTTGTGAACTCTCGGCTAGAGACAAAATAGGAGAAATGAAATATTTGCAAGTATGAGTTGTTTTTATCTAATTTGGGACAATTGTTAATATTTTCAGATTACCCTAAGGAATATTCAATCTATAAAGGTCTATAAAAACTAAGCACATGATATAAAGAAAATAATCACAAAGATGGATAGATATTACCCAGATTATATCGCTTACTGTTTTGTTGAGGGATTTGGTGAGGATCCCCGATCCACGAAGCAAATCCCCTAAGGCTGATCTTTAACTTCCAATAGATCCTAGTTGCCACAATGCTTGAATAACGTGGCCTTATAAAATGAAAGGATAGTGGAAGAGCAGTCCCTTAGTAATTCAGATTACTCTCACCAACTAGCAACTCTAATTGTATATTGCTGAATTTAATCTGCACTTTATATTAACATATATCCGGAACCCGTAGTCGAATATCTCCCAGCACATAGCAGATTTAGCCCTTCACAATTCAAACCTTAGGCGATGACAAGGGGTACTGAATTCGCTCCTATATTCTGATCGAATTCGTACTCCATTCATCAAGTCTGCACTTTATTGAATTTGCACATTTGGATGGATCAAATTCGCTGATAATAAACTCAGATTAAGCACTTAGAACCCGATCGCGACTTTCCTATATTGTTGATGTCATTCGCTCCTTAATGGCAGCCTTTACATGCATTCCCTAGTGTTATTTGTACTTCTCAATGGAGGAATGTTGGCTGTTTCAAATCGCACAATAGAAGAACATTTCGCTCCTTGAACTTGAACACACCATGCCAAGCAATTCGCTATCCAATACTTCACTGCTCCAGATTTCGAAGAAGGAAGAATCCAAATTATAGATCCTTGAGGAAAATCGCATGTTATGTTTTTGATACCATTATCCTCAAGGATCGACCATGCATATATATATGGATTCAAAATGCTAAACTCCACCTCTCCAAGGTGGCCGACTTGGGCCCTCCAAGTATTAAATTAATAAATAATAAATAACCTTTATTTATTATTATTAATATTGCCACATATATATGCAGTATTTATTTCATATTTAACTAAAATCGATCTTTAATAAATAATAAATATAACCCCTTTATATTTATTATTATTATTAAATTGATCTTATGATAATTAAATATACCAATAATAATAAATATATATCCATTATATTATTATTATTGTTGCCACTAATTTTGTCCAAAACGTTGATCTTTGTCGTAAAGGCCAAAATATCAACAAAAATAAGGAAATATTTCTTCACGATGATGAGAAAATAACAAGTATGAGGTTTGGAAGGAATTCTCATAATACAATTTAATTTGGTAAGGCAAAATAAGTGAGTTACTAGAAATATATATTTTATTCAGATTAATAGTAGCTTGTCGCAAATAAATTATTGAGCGATTATTTTAAAGATGAAGGCCTTATTTATTCATGGAACTCCAAGTTTATGAGGAATTAATGATTTAATAATTCTTGAAGTTAAAGGTGTCGTTGATTGCATGAAATATTTGTGATATTTATTATGACTCTCCCTTCATATTATGGTGCGAACTTTAAATTGTAAAGTAAGTGGCAATTAAATATTTTTATTGGACCATTTGAAATATTAACAAGTGTCGTGAAAATAATTATGTGTTAGGTCCTGACATTGGTATGGTCGTAAGATTTGTCATGGAAACGGACTTCTGAGTTTAGGCTTTATTTCAATGGAGACCATTCAAGCACAAGGGATCACCCAGAGAAGAGACAAGCTCCATTATACTTTCCCATGGGATTCCAAATTGAAGTGTTGTGTATAACCCCGGTTGTGCATTTCTAAACTCGGGTGCTGAATATCTATACTTCTTTGTACATTATCAAAGTCTCAGTTCTGCAAAGACGAGTTGATTTGAAGCCTTTGAGAACAGGAAGAACTTTGAGATTGATAATCTCAGTCCAGCTGCATCCAATTGGTTGAAGAGCTCACATTTGAGTATCACTATCGCCTGTTACCTTCAATTGCAGCCATCTCTAAAGCATATTCTATGAATTTGTGTATTCCTATATATGTGGGTGTGAAAGGTTTGTTGAGAAAGCACTTGGATATTCCTAAAACCTAAGTAGCCGATTCAGCCCTTTGCTGCCATCAACTCTAGGTACGAATCGTTTCTCAACCAGAAGCAGATTCGAATCGCCTGTGAGCACGCATAGGGCTCATTTTTTTATCAATAAGTTGTATCAGAGAAAACTAAATCGCTTTTAGTCGACTCAAGGGATGACTTGGTGAATCCAGGTCGATTCCAACCAGTTTGACTTCCAAAACAAAAAAAAAAACTAAAACTTTTCACACCGACTCATTTTCCACACGGCTTGTATATATCATATTAGCAGAAATCGAGAAAAATTCCCAATTACACTCGATTAATCGGGAATCGCCACTCTTGCCAATTTTTTCCCCAAAAAATCAGCATTGATCGGTCAACGATTTATGGTGAAACAAGAAAAATTCCCAATTACACTCGATTAATCGGGAATCGCCACTCTTGCCAATTTTTTCCCCAAAAAATCAGCATAGATCGGTCAACGATTTATGGTGAAACATCGCGACTTTTTTAGTTTTAATTGTTCAAAAAAACAGGATTAATCAAGAAAAATCGCATTAAAAATAACAAGCGCAAAACACATGCGAAAATCCTAAAACACGCACGAAGACGCAGTCATCATTTCGTAGACAAAAATCACAGGGTGAGTTGGAAATCACACAGCGAGTTGGTAGACAGAAATCACACAGCAAGTTGGTAGAAGGAAATCACAGCGGGTTGCACTCTCTAAGGAAGCAATCAATCGAGGTATTGTTGGGCACTTCATACTGTTTTGTAATTTTGTATATGCTTCGTTGCTAAACTTCAATGCTAAACATGTATATATTTTTTGTAGATCAATATTGCTTATAAAGTTCAAGAAGTTATATAAAATTTTCAACATTTACAATAAAAATATAATGCAATGTTAAATCATTTTACAGTACTGTAAACGCAATATACATTTAACTTATATATTGCAATGTTAAAAATTCTTGTACACACATTGTATTTTGCGTTTACAGCAATATTTAACATTGCAATAAATAAGTAATTTTTAACATTGCAATATAAAAAGTTTTAGCAGTAATTTTTTTAATTTTTACAGTATAAGTAATATTTTTATATATTACTGTATACTAACAAACAAATATTTGTACACGGTAATATTTTTTACAAAATTTGCACATATAATTTATTCAGTAGTTTTTTTACTTTGACTGTATAAGACTATAAGTAATATTTTTATATATTAATGTATAGTATATACTCACAGAAATACTTATAACCAGAAACAAGCTTACATTGATATTATGGATTGTGGAAATCTACTTGCTCTTAGAGAAATACTTGTACACAATAATTGTTTTACAGAACTCGCATGCATTTTTTACAATACTTTTTTTTCTACAGGTATTTACAGTAATTTTTTTATTTATACTGGTATTTGTCATGCATTGTTTAAGAAGTTTTATAAAATATACTTGTATATTTTATACAACATATTTCAAAATATAAAAATTTTTACATTATTTTTACAGTATATTTTTTTATTTATACAAGTATATTTTTTCTTTTCCTGATTTTTTCAAAAAATCCTACTCTAGTTTGCCCTTTTTTTCCGAAAATGATTTATGTTTCTATGGTATATATCACGCAACTCGTATATTTCACCTATTTTCACGACGACGACGGTGGTGTGACTGCGACGGTATGTCTGTAAAACGGTGGTGTCTGCTATGACGGTGTGACTGTGAAGGTTTGCTTGTTATGCTTGTTGTGCTTGCTTCCAAATATTTCCAGACTTTTCCAATCGATCGCTGCTCGCAAGATAGGGGCTGAAATTTTTTTATTTTTTCTATAAAATTATAATAAAAACTTTAAAGTTTTTGTTTTAAACTTAAAAAATAAAAATTGAAGTTTCTAAACCCTAGGGCCTAAGTTCTAACATAAATAATTAATAAGTATAATTATATAATTTCTTTTGTTTATAGATTTTGATTTTGATTTCTAATATTTCTATGTAAAGGCTGTTAATTTACTATTAATTTATTAAATATTTTAAATTTTAAATTTTAAATATTAATATATATAATTTTACATTGATACAATGATAAATAAAAGTAGTTTATAATATAAATTTTAATGGTAAACCTAAAACTAATTTGTGTGTCTATTGCAGAGTAAAATAATAATATTTCAATATCATATTTAATATCAATAACTTATTAAATATAATTATTTAAATTTAATTGAAATTATTTGTTTTAAAAGCTTTTCGATATAAATTACAGGGTGCTAATGCTATAGCAGCTATACAAATTTATCATGGCGGGCACTACTCCATTCACTGGTGGCCCAGCTTCACCACTATGGAGGCATGTGCAAATATTAGAGCATGTTCCAGGTGGGGGGACATGTATTTGGATATGTCACGGGTGTGACACGCACTATACAAGTTCCTACAGTCAAGTGAAAAGGCATTTGTGTGAAATTCCTGGAAAGGGAATTAAATTTTGTCTAGGAAAAAATGGTGCACCTATACCAGCTTCTCAAGTAGCAACATATATTAAGGAGAAAGAGGAAGCAGATGCAAGAAGGGTTGAAAGCATAGTTACAAGACTCGAACTTGCCTCGAACTCGGCAAGGTCGGATCGGCCTCCGACTCGGACTCGGCGGCCGAACTCGGCAAGGACTCAGCAAATCGAAAAACCCAAGAAATTCAAAGATTTTTAAGGATTTAAAGCATTTTTCATGCATCATTTAGTCAATTAACATCAAATACACAATAATTGAGATAAATAGAAGCTACATTGCACACATATACAAGTTTACAACTTTACATAGATCGCGAAAGTATAAAGTTATAAACTGTTAAACTAAATAACACACTAAAAACTGAAATATAAATAGTTTCACTGTCAAATGTCTACAATATTCATGGAATATGAAATCCATGGAATCAAAAGTTCAAAACATATATCAAAACTAGGCTCATAGCAGCCTATCCCAATGTCTTCCGACGAGTACGCCTAGGTCATGGAAGATTATGCAGCCATCTTCTCTCCTTGTGTGTGAGGCCGACCCTCAATGGCATCCTCATCATCCCCATCCTCACACGCTTCATCATCCTCGAAGTCAGATCCCTCAGTCTCAGGCTCAGCCTCAGGGTCATCCACCAGGTCTCCTCACGCTCTAGCCTCCTCTGCCATCGCTGCTGCCTCTGCCTCTCGATCCACTTGATCAACCCATTCCAAGTCTTCATCACTGAAGACAGGATCATCAATCTTTGTGTTCCATTCTGCTTGTGGATCAACCTCCTCTAATTTGATAGTTGTGTCAGTGCCCAAGATTTGTCTGTGATGAAGGCGAAGGTTGTAATGAATGAAAACAAGATCATTCAACCTTTTCAATGCCAACCTATTGCGCCTCTTCGAGTGTATATGCTCAAACATACTCCAATTGTGTTCACATCCTGAAGCACATGGCTGGCTCAAGATACAAATTGCAATCCTCTGTAGATTTGGCACTGTAGTACCAAACATCTCCCACCATGCATCTGAAACAAGAAAATTTAAAAATCAACTCTATAACTTTGACTTTATCAATGTAAAATGGTAAGAGAATTAGAAAACAGAATTTAGAATCATAGATTTTTACCTAGCATCAGTAGTGCCCGATTTTTCTTACATAAGTCTCGTGAGAATAAGTCTCCTTGTGCATTCTTATCCATTTCTATCTCACGAACTAAATTTGCTCCAACTATTGCATTAGATGACATTCTCTCTACAACATCATACAACCCACTCCACACCTCATCATCAACCTTGAAACCTGAACTCATAAAGTTCAGTAAAAATTTAAAAAAAAAAAATCATGAACTCGTCAAAAATTAAATTCATAATTACCTAGGCTGAATTGGAATGTCGGATTAAGGTAGTGGGCAGCTGCATGTATAGGCTTGTGAAGCTGATTGTGTCATCGTTGATCAATGACATTCCATATGGGCCCATATTTATCCTGATTCCCTACATAAAAAGATCTAATGGCCTCTTTCACCCTTTCCATGCCCTCATAAATGTATCCCATTGTGGGCTTCTCTCCATCAGCAATTCGTAGGAGAACAATAAGAGGCTCTATGAACTGCAATCATTGTGAAAGTGTAAAGTTTAAGTTTACTTCTAAAAATGAACAATGAGCATAAACAAGTGTGAACAAAAATGATGAAATGAAGTGGAAATGAGGACAAGAAAAATTACCTGCACAATCTCCTTGATCGGTTGCCAAAAGCCACTCTCATCAAAAACCTGATCAGCTGTGTCTTTCCCTGCATTGGTCTTCGCATATGATGATGTGGTCCACTCCTCACTTACAAACATGCGTTTCAAAGCGGCCTTGGACTGAAGCAAGGATTGCAACGTGATGAAATTTGTTGCAAATTGGGTGACCCCTGGACGAGCCAACTCTTTTTTATTTGTGAACTGCCTCATAAGGTGGAGGACCCAAGTATGATTATAAATGAACTTACAAATACTCCTTCCGTAATCTACACATGTTTTTATCCATGGAAGTTTACCAAGATCCTCCAACATGAGGTCAATGCAATGAGCAACACAAGGGGTCCAAAACAAGTGGGGATGCCTCTCCATAAGGAGTTTACTCGTAGCAACATAATTTGGTGCGTTATCCATGACAATCTGTACCACATTCTCCTCACCCACCTCCTTCATCACTTCCTTCATTATCTCACAAAGATAGTTAGCATTCTTTGTTCTCCTTGAAACATCAATTGATTTCAAAAACACTACGGCACCTGAAAAAAAAAAAAAATAGTAATTTAGTAGAATCATAATTTAAAATCTTAGTCACTAAATCGATAGTTTAAGTTTTAACTTTACTACTAGTAAGTAGTACTACTACTAACTTTTAAGTACAAGTTCTGCTATCTACAATTACTTGATGAGGAGACAAGAGAATTCAGCAGTGTTCTATTTCTTCTATCAGTCCAACCATCAGTCATGATGGTGCAACCCTTCCTCCTCCATACCTCACACTGCTCTTCAATTGCAACTTTTACAACAGCCACCTTTTTTGTCAAAATAGGACCTTTTAGCTCCTCATCATTAGGGGCTTTGAACCCCAGACCACAAAGAGTAACAACATCCATCGCAATTTGCCAATAAGGAGATCTAAAACAAGTTAAACAAATAGAAATAGAATAAGTATACAAATAAGTTTTACTTTCAACTTTAAAAATTAATATAAGCAAAAAAAATAAGACAGAAATTAAAATAATAACAAGTAGTAGTACCTTGCAGCATTAAATGGAAGGTTGTTGGAGAAAAAGAAATCTCCAAGTATCATTTTTGCAGCCTCATGCTTCTCCTTATTCCAACCCATGCTCTCAAGCGATGGTTGGGCACCTAGAGTCGTGCGTGGAGCAAAAATAGAATCTAGTGTGGATTTATTCTTATGAATCTGAGGCCCAAGTGTCACACTCACAGTACCACTACTAGATGGAGCTAATGGAGAATGAAGAGACGAAGAGATAAACAGGTATCCCCACCTACGCTTTCCATTTCTTCTTGTTGCTTCCTTCTCAAATCTTTTTTCTCTTCAAATCCCTCTAATTGAGCTTGCATTTCATGTTTAACATCTTCGGGGCATTTTAGGCATGGCTTAGCATCATGCCCTGATATATGTGCAAGGTGATATTTCAATCGGTTAATACCTCCCCCATTATATTGAACACGACAATGCCAACATATAACTACTCCTTTATTTGGGCCAGGGATGGCATGTCTCCAAGCCTTATCTCTTTCTATGAAAGAAAGGTTTGCATGTGGATAATATTTAGGTTGAGGTGTTGATGAACTACCCTCCGGCTGAGACATTATGATTATGTTGCTGCTGCAATATATCATAAATGAAAAAAAATAAGCATCTACAATAAATAAATCAAACACTAGGTCTTCTTACTCTTCAAGTGTTGATGCTCTTCAATTTTTCCATCAACAAAAAATGGAACAAATGTAAAGACTAAAACAACAAAATGGAAACCGAAATATGATTCATGAATATAGAAAATTCAAAAAACAACACAAAAAATGTAACTTACCTATTCAAAATTGATCAAAAAATGGAAATGCAACTCTTCTAATGTAGATGCCTCCTCCAAATGCTTCTTTTAGCTCCTCTCAATGTATGAATGCAAGCTACAAACTTGCACAAACAATCAACAATCAATCTATCAGAGCCAATCGATTTGCCAATCTTTTTCCTAAAACCCCAATACTCTTCTCTCAAACCTTTTTTCTCTCCTCTCTTTGTTTGCATGTGATAGAATGACCTTTTTAGGTCAAAGACATAACATATAAACCGGTCAAAGAAAACAAAAAGCAATTAAAAATGTTTTATTTAAGTCTTTTTAAGACTGCTGTCGCGGCAGAGTCCTGGGCTCGGAACTCGGCAAGTCCAGAGAGTCCACGGACTCGGCGAGTCCAACTAGACTCTGCTGGACTCGGGCGAGTCCGAGTCCAGAGTCACTTAGACTCTGCAAACCCGACTTGCCTCAGGACTCGCAAAGTCCTGTAACTCTGGTTGAAAGTAGGTTGAGGCATCCATTGCTTAAAGGAAGTTGCTCACAGAGGTCACATGCTTCATCATCTCATACGCATAGTGTTGTTCTTGATATTGTAGCAAATAGCCATCCATATTTGAGGAGAAATGAAGATGAGGCTAGTATTTCAAAGAGAGCAAAAGGACCATAGGAGATGACATTTAATAATGATGCTAGAGATATTGCTGACCAATTGCTTGCTAGGTGCCTCTATGCAAACGGTATATAATTCAATGTTGTGTGCTCATTCTATTGGCAAGACATGGTAAGAAAAGTAAATGAAGCTCCAAAAGGGTACACAGCCCTAGGTTATGAGAAGGTGCATACCACTTTATTGTCAAAGGAGGTCAAACATATAAAAACTTCATTAGCTCTCATTAAGGCCTCATCAAAAGAAACAGGTGTATCTATTATTTTCAATGGGTGGAAGGATGCAAAAAATAGATCCTTAATTAATGTGATTGTAGTGTGCCCTAAGGGGGCAATGTTTCTAAAAGTTGATTATGAGGGCCAAGTGAACGATGCACAATTTATAGCTAACATTCTTATACACTGCATTAACGAAGCAGGTCCTCAAAATGTTGTCCAAGTTGTAACAGACAATGCAAAGAATTGTAGAGCAGCTGGTATGTTAGTTGAGACACGATTCCCACATATACTTTGGACACCTTGTGTCGTACATTCAGTCAACCACATGCTACAGAAGTTGAGTACGAAAATAACATGGATTAAAGAAGTGTATGATGAAGCTCGAGAGATCCAAATGTTCATAACAAACTACCACGTGTCGCAAGCTATTTTTAGATCATTCTCGCAGTTAGAGCTATTGAAGGTAATTCAAATTTCAAACAATCCAATTTTGTGTTTTACTTTAGTCATTTTTTTCAACAAAATTATATATATAGTTATACATATTCTTCGTCATTTTTAATGACTTATTTTTTATTTTCAAATAGGTTGCTGAGACTAGATTCGCATCGAACACAATTGTCTTGAGATGACTTGTGAATGTTCAAGAGGCACTTTTTGGTATGGACATCAGCCAAGCATGGAGCAGAAGTAGTTCAATACAGAGAGGGCAACAAATGTAAAGCAAAGGATTTTGGATGACAATTGGTGGGATCATGCGGAATATCTTCTTAGTTTCACAAAGCCCATCCTAGGTATGATTCACTTCATTGACATGAATAAGCCATGCTTGGGGGGGGTTTATAATGAAATAGACTCAATGATTGAGAATATAAGATCCATCATAAATGCGAAAGAGAAAGACCCTGAAGAAACCTTCTTCAAAGAGGTGCAATCAATTTGTCTTGAGCGATGGAACAAAATGATCATCCCACTCCATCTTCTTGCCTTCTCATTGACTCCCAAATATTATAGCGAAGAAATTCTTGCTACGCCAACAAGGGTGCCACCATATCCTAATGCAGAAGTAGGTGAAGGGTTTAGAAAAGTTGTTACTACTCTTCCCTGATACTGAAATGGAAGATGTAGTTACAAGTGAATTTTCTGATTTTGCAGCATCCCTTGGTCAGAGTCCTGCTGCTCTTTGTGACAAGTATAAGAAGGATGCTCAGTCTTGGTGGTACCTCAATGGCCACAAATCACCACACCTCCAACTTCTCGCGATCAAAGTTTTATCACAAGTTTATAAATTTTTACCCACTCTCTAAATCTGGTTGTCATTTAAAAATTACTATTTCTCATTTGATTTACAAGATTCTTAATTTAAATTTTAAAGACTAATGAGATCTTCCTATGCTTCAATAGGTTGCTAGTTTTTCTTCAACTGAACGAAATTGGAGTACATACTCCTTCATCCACTCAGTGAAGCGCATCCGGTTGGCATCAAGCAAAGCTGAGGATCTAATCTATGTGCATTCCAATTTGCGCCTTTTTACTCAAAAAATTTGAGTACAAGGAAGGGGCAACAAAGTTGTGGGATGTAGAACTAGAGCGTACTAACTTGGATCTTTCTATTACATTACACAATCTTCACCATTTGAGGAGTCGAGTAGCCGGCATACTTTTAGTGCAACTAACAGTGGGGTTCAATCATCTAATGTCAATGTTCATCACAATCTTGATATTGATGATGACCCATATGATTCTGATTAGTGAACTAATTCCTAGTATTATTTCTATGTTAAACAATGACTATATATCATGAGATTCTAGTTCAATTTTTTTGATATCGAAAACTGAATTTAAATTAGTATGTTATGTTTCAAAATTTGAAATTTGTAATAGTTTTGTTTAGCATATGTATTGGTATGTGACATTCTAAGCTTAATTTGTTTTCTAGCTGCATGTGTGTGTCTGTGTGTGTGTGTGTATATATATATATATAACAACCTACCATATGCATGTATTGATATGTGACATTCTAAACTTAATTTATTTTTTAGTTGCACACACACACACAAACATATATATATATATATGTGGACATACCCAACCCCCTAAAAAAATTGATGTCATACCGGCATTTCATACCGACATACCTGTACCCGTACCCACACCCAATTCGGTTACTTAGCCTAAAACCTTTGCCTACATCCTGTTTTTATATGGTACACAACCCAGCCGACTTTGATTGCTATTGAATACTCAGGGAGGCAAACAAGACACCAGGCAAAGTGTGATTCTTATGATCTGAACTGATGGAATCTGCATAACTGGAACATTTACAATTTATTACAGTATAAATACAAACAAAGAATTAAGGCCAGATTGTTCTATGTTATCTATATTCTCTAAATTGGTGTAAATCTCTGTTCTGCTACTATTTTATTTATCTGTATTGTATGTTGAATGTTCCATATGAAACAAGGAATCTAAAAAGATAAATTAATGATGAAGAGGTTGCAGACCTGATTATTTTTCATAACTCACTTTGCTTTGATATCATTATATGAATGAAAGTTAGGGAATTTGTCTATAATGTATTAGCTGCTTAAGAAAAAGGTTTTCATACAATCTGTTTGACAGAACCACAAGAGTGAAAGTAGAAATTTGGGAAAGATTCCTTTAGGGTATCTTACAGAGCTACAGCCAGTCGTGTCGAGTGAGGAGGCACAGCCACAATGGACTCCTAGGACTAGTGCTAGGAAGAGGAAGAGGAAGATGTAAACTGTTTTGATGTTGCTTATAGTTTTACAAAAACAATTTGCTATTTTAATTTTGCTTTAGACTATCAGGCTACCAGCCATCAACATTCTACATGAGGATGCCATTTTGTACCCAACTTGCATTTTGATTTAAATATATCTACACTCAGCTTGTTTCTTTTGTTTACTCATTTACTGACTCATTGGATGCATCTCCTCATTGAATTTCGCAAAAAAATGAATTTCTAATTAAATATAAGCAAAATTTAGTTGTCAAGTTTTGCTGAATTTTGCTTTTGGCAAGTTTTTCAACTATGCTTCAGATCCTGGAGATATTCAAGAACTTGGAGCAGAAGCATTTATTATTATCTCATTAAGCATATACTTGAATGTCAAAGTAGCAATTTACATGGAAATGCTGCATCATATCAAAGACATTATTCTCAAGAAGACTCCTATGTATCAAGCAAAGAAAACTATTGCGCCTCACGAAGAAGAACAAGAAGAGAAAATTCACTTATAATATTTCCAAATACCAGTTTCTCCCTTCTTTAGAATGAACCAAAAGTTAAACTGAGTAGAAATAGTATATTTCACAACTTATCAAACAACCAGATAAATCTAATCTTTTACATCATCTTCATCTAGATTATCATCTGAAGGAAACCACTTCTTTATCAAAAAAATTTAGCATCCACTAGATACAATTGCATCACTCTGGCATTTTTTAAACATAATTGGTGCCCAACTACACAATAAGTGAATAACGCAACCAGAACTAATAATAAACTATTCTTTTAGAAGCTTGACGAGATGTCTAAGCAAGGATGATAAATGAATTATGTAGTGTAAATCAAGTGGCATGTCTATATTGTTAATATTTAACAAAAGGTTATGTTGAAGTGTTAGGACTTAAGCTATAGGATACCATAAGGATATGTATGTTGTAGAATACAAGGATGTGTTCTAATGAATACAAAAAAGTAATCATTCACTGGCAATAAGAAGGTGATCCTCATGAGGTGCAAAGTACTGCTTTTATTCATATATAGCATTTGCTTTGTACGATGAATATATTGCATGCTACATTAAATATTGAATTCTTGGTATAGAGCACATTTAATGGGTATGTACGAAGTTTTCTATAAGCTTAATTCTATTTCAAGTGATCATGGAACAAAACCATAAAAACTCATAAAGTTCCTCATGACTTGTGAAGTATATCTAGAATCCACACGAAAAACAGAAGTTATCAGGTCAAAGAAAAGTACATCCCAATAACATACAATGATATCTTTTTATTGCTTCCAAACTCTACTGTAATTACTTATCTCAACTTTCAAAGGAATATATAGCCCCTTCTTGGAAGAAACAAAATATTTCATATATATATATATATATAGCAAATCCCCAACATAAATCCAAAAGTAATAGAACCAAAAATTAGTTCTCCAAAAATCCTTCCTAATTAACATCAGTTCAATATAGCCATCAAAATAACCAATTTTGATGTTAACCTCTTTAACATGCAAAAATAAATTGCTTTAATCATTTTTAATATACCAAATAGCAATGAAATAGCTTGCAGAAGTTAATTTACACAACTATGAAATCCATAAGACAAAACAGAAAAGAAAACTTTTAGACATACAAGATTACAATGAAATCCGTTACCTTCGTGTACTAGAGATATCTGACCTTCACTCTCTATATTTCCTTCTAATTGCATACAGAGCTCCCGAGCAGCTTCGACTATGCCTGCATGCCCAAAATGAGGGAAAGATGCAGCAACATGTTTCTTCACATTTTCCTCAACAGCATTACCACTGCAAAATCATGAAATAGGAAAGATTAATTGATTGCCAATTCTGAATATGAAAAAATGAAATAATAAATAGAATGGAAATGGAAATGTAAAGGTATTTAATAGTTTGATACAAGAAATCAATCCTTCTCACCAAAACATTAAAATTTTAATAACACGTCCACATTTTTAATTGTGCTAACTTGATGGATTCCAAATGAACCTGATTCTGAATGGGCCCAAAATTCCACAAAACATAAAGGAATTGGAGGTAATGAAAAATCGCAATCTTTTAGTACCTCCAATGGGGAATGTATTATATATATATATATATATATATATATATATATATAATTGTGCTAACTTAATGGATTCCAAATGAACCTGATTCTCAATGGGCCCAAAATTCCACAAAACATAAAGGAATTGGAGGTAATGAAAAATCGCAATCTTTTAGTACCTCCAATGGGGAATGTATTATATATATATATACACACACACACACACACACACACACACACACATAGTTTGTGTGTGTGTTTAAGTTATGGAGCCATGTTGAAATTTGCAACACAAGCACCTCCAGAATCAAACAGAAAAACAAAAATGCCTTCCACAAGGAGGGCAACAAGAAAATAATTGCTACATTTCTCAAGAAGCAAAGACTATACCATTGCAAAATTATAATTGCAAGATGATTACAATGAATACAATGTTATGCTTTTATAGAAAAACGTCTCTAAAAATAGGGAAAAAAGTTCCAATGTACCCTGGGGACGTGCCCCCCCCACCCCCCAAAATCCCCAATGTCCCCAAGACGGGGATGAGGGGACGTCGTCCCGGCATTTCCGGCGACGCCACCCATCCGTAGCCATTTTGTCGGGGATGTGGGGACGTCCTAGTGTCCCCCTTCGGGGACGGAGGGACCCAAGAAAAAACTTAACAAGCTAAGATATGCAAACTAGAGCTAAAAAGAAAACTGGACCCCAACTAGACTAAATAAATATAAACTAGGCTCAACTAAAGCTCAACTAAGTGAACTTAAGCTAGGCATGTGTGTGCAAACATGTGCTCAATTATGCATAATAATATGCATGAGAATAATCTTAAGCATGTGCACAATTATTTTATGCAACATATGCAAATGTGTCTAATGCAACAAATATGCATGCTCTAGCATCCCCCCTTAAGTGAAACATAGAGAAACTAAAAAGCTCTAAGCATAAAATACATGAATGGGTCCCGGCAACAAAAGGGCTGATTAAGTACACATGTATAGTGAAAGCCTACAAAAGAGAAAAAGGAGAAAACCACATAGGAGAAAACTCCTCTCCAAAAGCAAGAGATACACTACATGAAAGAAAAATGAAATGTAGAAAGGACTAAGAAGTCTCCAAGTCCCAAAAGAATAGGAACATGAAGAACAATCCTCAAAGCACAAAGTTGTAGACAATTGTTGAATGATAACTGCTATAGTGTTGAATGAAGAATCTCCTCTCAAAAAGATGATGATCAAGATCAAGAAGACAATAATTTGCATGAGTGCTCCCAACAACACTACTCGAACAATGAACAAATAGCCAAACAAGGAAAAACACCTATCAGCCGAAGATACAAACGACACATAAATCTGTACAAGTGACCCCAACAACAATATTCAACTATGCAACAGTAAGTTGCTAGTCGAAAATATAGGTGCCAATAATCTAAAGAACTGATTAGTTGAGGATAAGTTGTCTCCACAAAACTGAAATACAAGAGTGTCTATATGGTTAAAGCTCCATCTCATCGAAATACAACCTCTACATTCGACTAGTACTAGGAACTAATATTGAATTCATAGCTCACTCTAATGCGAAACAAAGGCAGCATTAGCATCAATAGTGGAAACTCCATAATGCTAACAAGGGAGAGGCATGACAAATCCACTGAAACTGTGTCACCAAGTAATGCATGAAGGAGAATTTAAATGTGCACAAGAAAGTACCTACAACTGAAAAAGGGTATGCATCGAATGCACACATGCATGTGACAACATCACTAAGGTTTGATGTTGTCCTGGAGGGACACTATCTAGAAAAAGTTGTGATGGCAAAAACAAAAGGCACTACACAACCCACCATAGCACTTTATAATACAGTGTATGTACAAAATAAGGCACAACATAATGTATTAACACAAGGGTGGCACTTATCTCAGTGCATCTACAAATAGAAAAGTGCATGTAAAAGATGCTCAAAATGCCCAAACAAGGCAAAGAGTTGGAAATACATGAAGAACAGCTCGAGTGAACTCATCCAATGCAAACAAAAGGTTTCCAGGAGCCCAAACAGCCAAGTTATCATACATGATGTGAAAACACACAAAACTGACTAAGAAATGCCTACGGAAAAATCTTAAAAAAAAAGTGCATGGATTAATGCAACAAATGTGTCTGCTCTGACATTTAGGTCATGCAATACCCATATCTATACTAAGTGTGCCAATATGCATACAAGGGGAAGGGGGTCACATATCTTGCAGTCTCAACAAAAACATATAATTTCATACATATAAGGCTTAAATTTGGCAAGCTGATGTTTGTCCTAAACTCAGACTTAACCCTTAGAATTGGCCAAGACTTGACAAGCACTTAGCAAATTGAAAACTCCATGAATTATATAGATATTTTTGATGATTTAATACTCGTATCATGCACCCCTTATTAAATAAACTTTAAAGACAATGAACTAATCAAATAAAAGCCATTTTGATCATATACACAAGTATACATCACTCGCATGAATATAAAAGTGGATTTTAATTTGAGGAAACAACATTTTTAGAGACGCATTATATATATTGCCGAATGTATACAAAGTTCATGGACTATGAAATCTATGCCATCAAAACAAATATGAAAACAACAATTATAAGTCTCAGATGGACTTACATCACTCATCCCAACATCCATAGTTGTACAAGTCCTATGTAGGCATCTAAGATAGGTCCTCAATGATGATACAATCATTATATTTTCTTTTGTATCACTGACACCAACATCCCAGGGCTCTCCTTGCTTTTTATCCTCCTCTAACATGGCTACTACCTTTATCTCTAAATTTCCATGATCAAGCCATGCAAAGTACTTGTTGAAGAGGGAACCCTTAAAATCAACTATCCAATTTGACTGTGGATCAACTTCCTCTAGAGTGACGGGACATAAGTCAATGCCCAATATTTGTTTGTGGCAAAAGGGAACGTTGTAATAAGCATAAATAATATCATTCAAACTTTGCACTAAAAAATTATTACACTTCTTGGAGAGTATGCACTCAAACACACTCCAATAGTGCTTGCATCCTAAAGTGTTGCATGGTTGGCTCAGGACATAAATTCGCAAACCTTTGAAGGTTTTGCAGCTTAACACCCAACATTTCCCACCATGCATCTAAAATGAGGAGAAAAAAATTAATCATTGCCCAACTTTAAGTATCAATATTAACTTAAGAAAAGGAAAAGGTTTAAATTTTTTAACTTAAATGATGTCCTTAATAGACTTACATGGCTACAATGTCATCTAAGTTGCCTTGCATATGTCTCATACAAAGTTCCCTTGCGCAATTTTTGAAATCTCAATCTTAGAGACTATCTTCACTCCAAGCTAAGGATCAAGTACCATTTGTCTTATGACTATGTAGAACCAATTAAAGTCCTCTTCATCAACCTTGAAATTCAAGAGAAACTCGAATGCCCAATCAAAGCAATAGCTAGTTGGATATAAGAGCTTGTGAAGTAGAAAGTGCCATTGTTGATCAATGATGTGCTGTATTGTACAATACTTTTGCTCCACCCCAACATAGATGGATATAATGGCCTCCTTGAATTGCAACTCTATTTTAAATGTTAATATCAATGTCCACAAAAACAAACGAATATAATGGTAATATGAAGGGGAAAAACTAAAGGCTCTAAGAATTGCAACTATTATTAAACGTTAATATAAGTGTCCACTAAAATAAACAAATAGAATGGTATATGAACAAAATAATACAAAGATGAACTTACCTCTATAATCTTCATCAAAAGCATGAAGCTATTGCTCATTGAAAACCCAATCAACTACATCAACCCCAACATTGGTCTTAGCATATGATGATATAGACCACTCCTCACTAACAAATATGATCCTCAAAATAGCCTTTGATTGACGATTGGAACATGATAAAGTTTGTTGCAAAGAGGGTTATTTTGAGACAGCCAATTCCATCTTGTTCATATACTTACTCATTACATTGAGGATCCAAGGATGTTTGTATATGTTTTTGCAAATATTTTTACCATGTTCCACACATGCTTTGATCGATGATATTTTGTCAAAATCCTCTACACTGAGGTAAAGGCAATGAGAAACAAAAAGAATCTAGAATAAGGATCGATGTCTATCTATGACAAGTCTACGTGCACAAAACATAATTGTTTCATTGTTTGTAACTTTCTACACAACATTTTCCTCACCCACCCACCTAAGCCAAAACTCCCTAAAAAGGCTCACAAAGGAATTCAAAATATATTTGTGAAGCATGAATGTATTTCTAAATAATTTTTTCACTTAAGAAAGTAACAATGAAATTTGAAATACTAATGTTAATAGGTAAAGTAAAAATTAAAATCTTACTCACTAAATCAATGGATTTGAAGAAATATAATCACTTAAGAAGCAAAGAAAATCAGCAATTGTGCAATTATTCCTATTTATCCGGCCATTAGTCATGATGGCACAGCCCTTCCTCTTCCATTTCTTGTGTTGTTTATTGATTGCGGCATTCATCTGAGCACCCTTCGAGTCAAAATGGAGTGCCTTATCTCCTTATCATTGTAAACTTTGAACCCAGCCCCACAAATAGCTATGACATCTATATTTTGCCAATAAGGATACCTAAAACAAAGAAAATGAACCAAATATGTATAACAAAAAATGCTGTCTACATTCTACAAGCCCTTAATTTTACAATTTCATGACTCAAAAAAATCAAACAACACACTTTAAAACGAAAATAATAATTGCTTACCTCCAATGTTCCACAACGTTTCGAGGACGAGGGCGGGGGGATGGTAGGGGACGCATTTCACAGACATTTCTTAGAGGGCCAAATATAGGGGACAGTAGGGGACGACAGTATACAAATTTTTAAATATAAATATGGGTGCGTGTGTTATATTAATATATACAAATTTTCAAAATATATTAATATATTATATGTTTTCTTATGTTTTATATAACTTTTAATGACAACATTTATGGTGAAATCAGAAAATATCTTGTCTAAGACACAAAATAAGCCTACAACACCAACACTTTGATGCATGCATGAAACATAGATTCAACGTAGTGCCAACTTATAACCATTACTTAATGTCAAAGACCACTTGGATTTGTAAGTCTGTTGTCATAAGGAAAACATTGACTTGTGTTGATTTTTATAATGTTCTGCAACATTTTGGGGATGGGGACGTGTTGATGTGAGTTTTGTTCCAATACAACATGCAGAATTAAATACTCAATGTTTCGAGATGAAATATCAAACATTCAATCCTCTCTTGATATAAGGTCATCTCTCATGCTAAGCTTGCAACGTAAGATCATGAAATGACTTCAAGATTCCTTTAACTACGAATACTCGCTCAGTGAAATAATGTGATTTGTTGGTAATCACTTAGGAAGACTTACGTTATTCATTCAATGGATATCAACTTACTTGCACTTCTAAAGATTTGTCCTCACAATGTGCAATGAAAATATAGTTTTGCTTTTCCAATTTCCACTTCAACTTAAACTTAAGCTTAATTTCTACTTCTACTTCTACTTCTAACTAGGAATGCAAGGAATCACGAATGACTTGGACTCTACCAACTAAAATCTTATCAGCGACCTCAACTTCACCTAGTGCAAGCTTCTAAGGATCTCAAATGGTTTTCATATTGTTGTCTTTAATTTTGAATTTACAAAATTAAGACGACATTACGAAAATTTAATCGTGATTATGATTAAATTCAAAATGGCTTTAAGCTCTAAGTGTTTTTCATAAATAAATTAAGACATTTTAATTAACATATATTGCGTAGTATAATATATATAAATAACCGTACAATGATGTTATAATTTTAAAACACTTGTCATTGTAAAATCATTTATATGTAATACATCTTATGTAAAATATTATTTAAAGAACTCAAGTCATAGAAGGTGGGTTTTTTAAAAAAGGGCATTTACATGTTATTTTAACCAGTCTTGTGTTATGTCACTTAAGAATCTTTTATCTTTGTCATAGGCATCGAATTTGGAGGAGGGAGCATGTCGATTACATAACATTCGCATATAAATGGCTTTTAAAAAAAAAAAAACTGTGTTCTAATTTATAGATAGAATGCGTCGTTTTTAAGACTTTGTGCATATCTTTTTATATGGTATAACATATGTAAAAAAAAAGCCCACTGTAGACCCGCGGTTTCAAAGAGAAACCCTAAGGCTTCGGTTTTGAATGGAATAACACATGTTGTTCTTCCATAACATACACGGTTTCATCTAAAAGTTTGTGGCGGTTTTTTTTTTTAACTTACATGTTTGCATATGTTTCGAAACATATGCTAAACATATGGAGCCCGTCGTCACTTCCATAACATGCTGCGCGGCATTTTTAGGAGGCTTGACACGTTTTAAAAAGCCAATTATATGATTTGCGTAAAGCTTCATAAATCCTTGACTACCTTAAGTATCGTGTTCAATGAAGATTTGAAACGATAAACTCTCATTCCGCAATGAAAGACGCCGAGTTTGGTGCAGCTATCGAGCATGAAACTCGGAGTAACAAGACTGCCATTCAAAGCTTTGACCAAGGAAACTCCCAGTTTGTTAAAGTCGACCCCTTTCACCTACGTTTTTTGTGTGATTTAGGCCAGCTTACCTCTCTTTTTTAGTCATTTTTGTCCATAAATGTGGTCATTTTTACCAAAATCGTGGATGATTTTCTAAGATATGGCTATGCATGACCTAGGGCACGTGTTTTTGTTTCACTTGAAGGCATTTTTATGTGCTTGAGCCTACAATTTAAGGCGTTTGTGAGGCATCTGAATCATATCTTTCCATGTTTGACTATTTGTCCCTTGGTTTCGAGTTTTGTTATCTTTTATTGCTTTGATACATAGCTTATCGTTGTGAGCTTTCTCAGTTTTGTGAGCTCTAATATATTCACACATCCTGAGATTTTCGGCTATGAATGAGATTCAAACATAGAAGGTTGCGAAATAAAAGAAGACATTCAGCTTATAAAGCAAAGAGATTGCAAATGCCTCACATGGATTTCTCTCTCTTATAAAGAGACATGGTTGATCTGAAAAGAGTAGTATGACCATTAATTAGCACTCTCTATCAAGGAAATTCAGAATGCTTAAAAGAATAATCACAAGTCTGAATCAACTAAAAGATGTTTCGAGGTGTAGATGACACAAGACCAAAGCTACATGATTCAAGCTATTTTAATGCTGCTCCTGTTTGTTCATCTTCTTCACACATAGATGGGGATGAAGATTAGGAATTTGATATTTATCAACACTCAGCGCTGCTTAATGGACTTATGGATATCATACAAAAAGATGCAAAGATGACTCATGATGCTCATCCAATGGGTATGCTGGGCTCTGCAAAAAGTGTGTTTTCTACGTCTCACCCAAATGCCAATCCAGTTTTGAGTGTTCAAGATTTTTTACAACTCAATCTATTTGGAACAAGTAGATTGTCTGTGTGTGTGAAGGTGCCAACTATAGCAGCGGCTGCAAGCTTGAGAAGTTGCTCAACGTCTAGCTTCAAGTGGTGTACTCTTGCTGGAGCTTTGTCCTTGTAAATATGTTGCAGAGAGGAGGGGAGTTTTTCCCCAATTGTCATGCTCAACCAATCCATAATGATGTTTCATAGTTTGATAATGGATCAAGGATGATGCTTCTTCTGCAAAGACTGGAAGGATGAGTTTTCCAAACATTAATTGGTTACAAACCATGTCATATTCTTGCATAGGCAATACGTATGTTGTGATTGGTATTGCTGCTGCAATGTTATAACCGAGAAGTCTGCTTGTATGCTTAAACGCTTCCTTTGCATAGAACATTGTTGAGAGATCAGGGTTATTTCTGCTATGAAAGGACTGATGACAGAGTTGTGAAGAGTTCAACAATGTTTGAAGACAGTGAGGATGTCAGAACAGCAATCATAAGTGTTACAACAACACTTTTGAATCAGAAAATAGTAAATGGCCAATGGTCATATAGACAATTATCTAGCGACTTTTTCAGTGAGTCTTTCAGGGCTAAACTAGCTGTTTAGACAATTTTATTGCAGATTTTGGGTGATTGAAGATGACATCCATTCTTCTCAGCTGCTGCCCCTATAGGATCACGAGGGAAATGGATTTAAGATGCAGATGGATTCATTCATGCCAAAACAGAGAGGTTTTTACATCTTCGATGTCTCACCTCAGCCTTGCAGAGAATTTCCCCCTAAAAAGTTTGTTCTTCTCCTCAAATGTTGTGAAATCGATTGCAAGAAGCGTGTGATTTTCACAACATGAAGTTCTTCCCAAAAATGATGATTGTAAAATCTCATCATATGCTATGCTTTCTTCTTCTCTCTCATCTTCTCTAAGTGGCATATGAGAATGCGATCTATTCTCATATGCCGTCGGGATTTAAAACCCCGTTCTTGATGTTGACTTTCCAAAATGCATGAAAAGATGCAAGGTGCCGCCCATATGCAAGATGCAACAAAAAGCCCACCTTTTCATATTCCCAATGATGAAAAGACAAATGCAAGATTTCCAATATGAAAAGTAGCCAAAAGCCCACCTTTCACGTTCATCTTCATATGCATTTGCTTCCAAAAAGCCCACCATGCACATAGCGTGTCCGTTCATAAGCTGTAAATGATTCCAAAAATCCCACCTTGCATATTGAAAATTTGCTCATGCATATATGCGTCAATGTATTCATTTTATCGAGCTCAAAGTTTGCTATCCGCATATATGCATTACCTCCAAAATACTGAGTTCTTCCCTATATGCATTAGGGATTGAAAAACCCACTTCTTTCATAATGTTCATACTTACATATCAAAGAAGAAGTCCAGTTCTCCAATATGCAAAACCATATAAAAAGCTCACCTTCTTGTGTCCTTTTATGACCTTTCATGAGGTGCATGTTCTTCTCCTCAAATAATGAAGAGTCGTGTTGCAAGAAGCAAAGTACTTCCCATACGGTTGCAAGTTGAAGAAAGATC